>CANYBF010312220.1:0-11494 GCA_948192965.1 Dalechampia spathulata
ATATCTTAATTAAGACTTATTTGATAACATCTTAACTTTACCTTAGTACCCCTTTTAAATGTCATTATAATATGACCATAATAATAACCAAATTAATAAACTTAATTTAATTTAAATATATCTTTAACCTTCTTAATTCAACATCCAATTATTATGTTTATCCATATATGATATTTACCTTGGTATTTTACTTAATCATCATCATTTAATAAACCACTTTTCATTATCCTTTATATTAAATATCAAAGTCTATTTTATATCATCCTTGACATTTAATCATTTAATATTTAAACCAACAAACTTGATTTAATGTTTATCTATCTTTAATATACTTGTTTCTACATCCCCTTTTTCTCCTATATAATCATATATAACATATCCTTTAAACTTTTCTAATTTACCCTTTAATAAAACCATATATCATTTCCTATATCATTATCCTTTTCACTATATTTTGGTCCTCAATCATTAATATCCAATAATTCTTTTTATTAATTATTAAAATCACTCATAATACTTCCAAATAATTATTCTCATACTTATCTTATTATCCATTAAAATCTTATTATAAAATCATCATTAAATCATGTACTATCTTATCTCTTTATCTTATTTCAATCAATCAAGGTCTTAACTATTCATTCTACTTTATAATATTTAATAATTACTTCAATAAACTTCTTATTATCATTAATCATATTCAATTTGTAGCTCATTTTTAATTCATAACTTAAAATTTCTGAAAATTTCAATATATCTCAGTTTAACTTCTATTTTAATCATCATACTTAAATATTACTTAAACTTATCTTATACCATCAATTATTCCCTTCTTAAAGCTTCTAATAATACTTAATTTACTTAATAAAACAATCATTCATACCCTTACATTAATCAATGTCGTATGCTTGATCGTCTCTAAAATGACAGTAGTTTTAATCACTACGTCACTATAAGCATACAGATAGTTGTAGTAAAATATCGATCCCACGATGATTTGTGGCCTATCCACCACTACTTGGACTTTTGGTTTATTCAAGCAAGGCTAATGGTTTGGTCTTTAGAAGTAAGCTATTTCAACAATAAATGAATGAGGAAGTAAAATGGACTCAATAGTAAGAAGAATGAGGAAGTAAAATGGACTCAATAGTAAGAAGATGAAACAATGATAAGATAAATAGGATTTGAAATCATCATCACCAAGCTAGACAATAATCATGTGCTAATTACTACCCAAGATATCCAATAGCATTGATAACCCTCTCTCGAGGTGAAACCAACTAAATTTCACTCTAACCATCAAAATTCCTTAGTCACAATCAGGGTCCTCCAATTGGGGAAACTAATAACCAATCATATAGGAATTAGAAGCATGTAGATGTCTCATACATACCGACCTAACCAAAATGAATAAGCATTCTGTAAATCAACTCTTGCTGTAAATACAGAGCCTAAGAAATCATTTAGAAGCTAATCTTTAGATTTACCATCTCTCAATGTACAAGCATTCTATAATCCAACTCTTGTTGCAATCATAAAGCAGAGATTATGTTCCTAAAACTAATCTTTAAAATTAAACATTCATAGTAATGTTGAAACAAGCATAATCAGTCATCCCAACCAGGGATTCTAGAAATCAAATCTTACACAAAGTACTTAGCCACTCATGGCTAAAGAGAAATACAAGAAGAAATGAGAAACAAAGAAGAACACTATACAAAATTTTGCCCTAAGGACTGTATTGCTGCCTTCTGCAGATGGTGTCTCTCAATCCTAGCTGCCATCCTCCTTTTATGCTTTTAGTGGGGCTCTTCTAGCTTCAACTTCAATTTGTTTATATCCTTGGTCATCTTGTTGATTTCTTTGCCTATGAGGTCTCCATTAAATATTTTTGTTTTTGTTCCCCCCATGGATCCCATTTTCCCACTCAATCTTCAGTAGATTTTATGCTTTAAATGACTCATAATTGAGAAGTCATGATCGTGACTTGCTTGTTTGATAGTGCTCGGGCTTTCTTTCTTCTGTCACAATCTTGACTTTGAAAGTCATGATCGTGACTTTGAAAGTCATGATCGTGACTTGACTTGGCTCCTTTTCCTTTTAGCATAGCTTCCGTCACGATCATGACTTTGAATGTCACAATCGTGACTTAATCCTTTAAGTCAACCTCGCCACACTTAAATCTTTACTTGTCCTTAAGTAAAACAAAATAAATAGAACAAGGAATTTGTCATATACTTATGATATGGCAATTCACATTTGGTAGTTTAGACATCCTTAACTAGTAATCATTCTTATTTATGCAATGTTATCACAAAATTGGTAAATCGTTAGGTATTTGAAAAAACTAGAAGTGTTTAACTTAGATAATCAAGCTCAATCATTCACACAACTACACTACCAAACATAATACAACTCTTCATCTTTTGTTTAGATATGAAGTGTGAGTAATTCAATTTTTTACTTTTAAATTTACTTTGATTCAAGGATCATAAGGTTTTATTCCTTTCTTTTTTTTCTTTTAATTTGGCTCTTGTTCAAGAGGTAGTTTTTTTTTCAACTCGAGTATCCCACACTTTTGACAAGGATCCCCGAATGGCTACTAGTGCTGCTCATATCACTAGGGCCAGTTTTGGGCACCCCTGATGATAGCAAAATGGTTAGCCTTTTTACCCTTGCCCTCTTATTATTTCTCTTTTCTTTTGACTTTTCCTTAGCCATTTCCTCATTATTTTATATTTTAAACTTACACACATCAAATGTCTCAACAGTTTCCAACAAGTTGTACTCCATTTTATAGTGCAGTTGTAGAAGGATAAAAAGCTTATTATCTAAGCTAAACATTTATACCTTTTACAATATCCACTAATTTGCTAAGTTTATGAGAAAAATTCCAAAATCAGAATGATTGCTAGTTAATTATGTCCTCCTTCCAAATACACATGCTCTATATAAGTAATCCCATTTTCACAAACACACACATTCACTCTTGTAGACATAAAGTAAAGCAAATAGTCATGATAAAAAAAAAGAAGCAAACTAAGGCAAGCAAAGCAAATGCCCCATGCCCACACTTAGAGAACACATTATCCTTAATGTGAAAACATGTAGCATAACATAAATATAAGAAAACACATAAAAGATAGAAAGGAAAACACATAAATTGTAAAGAAAGGGTTGGAATTTTTAGTTGCCTGGGGTGGAGGTGAACTTGGTAGAGAAGGAGTTAGGGAAGGCACGTTGATGCCAGAGAGCTCAAAGAATCTCAACATTTTTCTTCTCTGATAACACTGCTCTCTACGTATTTTTGTTACTGTATCTTGCACTTTGGTGAGGCGAGCAACATTCTCAGCATTACTCTACTTAATCCTCAATAGCAGCTCTACTATTATGTTATCTATTGTAGCTCTTGCTGCCTATGGGTGCTCCTCATGGTGTTGCTGCTCTTGTGTCTATTCCTCTTCCTCAACAGCTTTGTCCTCTTCTTCCTCATACTCATTATCAGTGTCTATGTCAAGGTGCCTCTACTTAACACCATCTCGATTGCCATAGGCTTTTAACTGTGCGCCTTGCTTATAGGTGAGCTCTGCATCCTGCAAATACTTGGCAGAAAATCTATTGGATGGAAATAGGGTTAAGTCGGACATCTCAATGTCAAAATAATTGGCAATAGCCATAATCACATGTCTTAAACCTAGCTTCCTACTATTTGGTCTCACCATCCGTTGGAACCTTTTCATAAGGTGGAAGATAGTGCAGTAGGGTTGGTCATTTAGCATGCACCACATGGGAAAGAGTTCTTGAACAGATACTTTATTATTTTTTATCTTAGCAAAGACAGAGACAGCCATATACTTATGCAACAAAATAAGGACAAGCTCCTTGATGAGAAGGTTAGGAGCATTGTGGGCATTATAGGGTATTTAACCTCCTGTGATCTCATTCTAGAAGCCCTTTTCTCGAAAGTCGGCATGTGAAGAGGTTAGCCCTGTTTGAGGGAGGTCTAAGACATCTTTAATTATATGATATGTCATCTCTATAGTTTTCCCCCTCAGCCTAAATTGAATTCTACCCAGCTTATTGTCCACTAGCTCATAGGTGGTGTAGAACTCGTGAGTGAGTTCCTTGCAAATAGGGTGCTCATCAATAATAAAATTGCCTCAACCTAGCTTGGAAGCGAATGCTTTCAAGGGGGATAAAGCCTCAAGCTACTCCATCAAGTTCCAATCAAAATAACAAGGGAGGATGAGTTATTTCTTACATATTTGTTGGTATTTTCTACCCTCTTCTGGCAAGCAAATTGGAAATGGGGCAACGTATTGCTCTGCAAGGTCTGGTTGTGATTGTGAGGATGCGGGGGTTTTACCCTTGTTTTGTGGATGTTTAGCAATGTGCTTAATTCTTCTAGACATTCTGAAAATAATACAAAATCCATTTTAATCAAGAAAGTGAGCAATACAATAAGTTAGAGTACAAGTTAGGCTAGGTAACGATCATGAATTTCAAGTTTGCTTTTCCCCCCTTTTATCATTCTTGCAACTAAGCAGCAAAACTTATAATTGAAAAGCAAAATCACAATCTAAATGATGAATAACATCAAACAAGAATGCCCAAATCAACCTCAACATATTACAGTTGCATCCCTTAATCAAAACCTAGATTTTCAAAATCCAGCATTCAAGAATAAGAGAGAGAAAGAAAAGGCACTTATGAATGGATTATGATTAAGGGTAAAAAATGCAAAAAAATCAAGTAATCTAATGTGAAAATGACAAGAAATTGATAGAAATCAAGTTTGGGGAGAAGGGAGAGCGTTTTGGAACTTTGGGCAAGTGAAGAGTTATTTTTTGGAAGGCAAACTCTCTGTTTTATGCTTGGGAAAAATCCTGGAATTTTGAGGTTTTAAAGTTATTGTCACGATCGTGACTTTGAATGTTACGATCGTTACTTGCCTTAGAAAATTTTCTCTCGCTTCGCTTAAAACGTTTCTGTCATGATCGTGACTTGCTTTAGAAAATTCTCAACTTGCCTTATTTTATTTGCCAAACATTCTGTCACGATCGTGACTTACAATGTCATGATCATGACTTACCTTAGACTTCAAATTCTTTGGCTTGTCACATGCTCAACCTTCTATCACAATCGTGACTTGTAATGTCACGATCGTGACTTCCCTTATTCACCATTTTTATTGCATTTTTCTTTTTCTTTTCTTTTTCATATTGACATAACATACAACATAGGACTTATAATTATTATCTGACACTATGAAATCATGAATTAAAATGTCCATACACCTTAAAAAAAATTAGACTTAACACAATTAAGACTTGGAAATACAAATAAAAACATGTTGACATGCTAAGTTTAAGGTCATCAGTTGGACCTTACCTGCTCCTCAGTTCATTCCAAAGATGTTACCTCTTTTGGTTTGTGAACCAAAACTCCTAGATATATCTTACATCTCTACCCATTGACCTTAAAGGTTTCCCCTCTATTATTCTTCAATTCCAAGGCTCCACTATCAAAAGTTTGGGATACTTTGAAAGGATCGCTCCATCTCGATTTGAGCTTTCCAGGAAACAATCTTAACCTGGAATTAAATAATAGCACATTATCACCAATTTTAAATGATTTTACTTTGATGTGTGGATCATGCCACTGCTTAGTCCGTTCCTTGTACAATTTAGCATTCTCATATGCCAAGTGCCTCAGTTCTTCCAATTCTTGTAGCTGTAGTAGTCTTTCTACTCCTGCCTCCTTCAAATCATAATTCAGGTGCTTGATTGCCCAATATGCTTTGTGCTCCAACTCCACTGGTAGATGACAGGCTTTACCATAGACCATCCTATAAGGGGTTGTTCCTATAGAAGTCTTCAATGCTGTCCGGTATGCCCATAGCGTGTCATCCAGCCTTACTACCCAATCCTTCCTGGAACTGTTAACTACCTTTTCTAGGATTCTTTTTAGTTCTGTGTTCACCACCTCCACTTGTCCACTGGTTTGTGGATGGTATGCTGTGGAGACTTTATGGTGCATATTATACCTTTTTAGCATGGCCTCTAATTTTGAATTGCAGAAATGTGCTCCTCCATCGCTGATGAGTGTTCTGGGGACCCTAAACCTGACAAATAGCTTCTTGATGAATCTGCTAACCACTATGCCATCATTGGTTGGATTGGCCACTACTTCGGCCCATTTGGAGACGTAGTCAACCCCCACAAGTATATATTTTTTTCCCATAGAGGTGGGAAATGGTCCCATAAAGTCTATGCCCCCAACATTAAATATTTCAACCTCCAGGATCAAAGATTAAGGCATCTCATCCCTCTTGGAGATATTCTAAATTCTTTGACACTTGTCACAATGGAGTACATAATCCCCTGTATCCTTGAAGATTGTGGGCCAGTAAAAACCACATTCTAGCAACCTGCTAACTATCTTGTTTGCACCATAATGCCCTGCATAAGATGAATCATGACATTGTGTTAGTATTGGCATGATTTCTTCTTCTGGAACATATCTCATTATTAGGCCATCAGCACATTGGCAAAATAATTACGGTTCCTCCTATTGATAATACTTAATATTGGCAAAGAACTTCTTCCGCTATTGATACAAAACATTGCAAGGCACTATACTAGAAGCTAAATAGTTGGCCATATCTGCATACCAAGAAAGTTTCTTTTTTTGCAATAAGAACACGGATTCATCTAGGAACTCTTCTTTGATAAGTTTCCTTTCTTCACCATCAACCTCATTATCCTTCTCCAATTGCGAAAGATGATCTGCAACTGCATTCTCAACTCCCTTCTTATCCCTGATTTCAATGTTGAATTCTTGCAGTAGCAACACCCACCTAATCAATCTTGGCTTTACATCTTTCTTTGCAAACAAATATCTCAAAGCAGCATGGTCAATAAAAATAATGACTTTTGATCCCAAAAGATAAGCTCTAAACTTGTCACATGCAAAGACTATTGCTAAAAGCTCCTTTTCAGTTGTGGTATAATTCAATTGTGGTTCAGTTAATGTTCTGCTAGCATAATAAATGGCATGCAACTTCTTATCTTTTCTCTGCCCTAACACACATCCTAAGTCACTAGCATCACACATAATCTCAAAAGGCAAAGACCAATCTAGTGAAGTCAAAATTGGAGCTGTGGTTAGTGGATGCTTCAAAGTATTAAAAGCATTCAAACATTCATCATTGAAGTCAAACATAAAATCCTTGACTAACAAACTTGTCAAAGGTCTAGCAATGATAGAAAATTTTTTTATGAAGTGGTGATAAAATCCCGCATGTCCAAGGAATCCTCTTATCCCTTTTACATTCTGTGGTGGTGGTAGATTAGTTATTACCTCAATTTTAGCTCTGTCCACCTCAATACTTTCCTTGGAGATCTTGTGACCAAGCACAATTCCCTCATCTACCATGAAATGGCACTTCTCCTAATTTAGCACCAAATTAGTTTCTTCACAGCATTCCAAAAATTGTTCTAAATTCTCCAAACATGACTTAAAAGAGTCTCCAAAAACTGAGAAGTCATCCATGAATATTTCTATAAATTCCTCAATCATATCAAAAAATATGGCAATCACACATCTCTGAAAAGTGGCAGGCGTATTACATAAACCAAAAGGCATACGCCTATAAGCAAATGTACCGTAAGGAAATGTGAAAGTTATTTTCTCTTTATCTTGAGGAAAGATGAAAATCTGATTGTATCCTAAATAGCCATTTAAGAAATAATAGAAAGAGTGACATGCTATCTTCTCTACCATTTGATCAATAAAGGGTAAAGGAAAATGGTCTTTCCTAGTAGCAGTGTTCAACTTCCTATAGTCTATACAAACTCTCCAACCAGTCATTGTCCTAGTTGACAGCAATTCCTTCTTCTCATTTTCTATGACAGTCATGCCACCCTTTTTTGGTACACATTGGACATGACTCACCCACTCACTATTAAAAATATGATAGATAATACCAGCATCCAACAACTTAATTACCTCCTTTTTTACAACATCTTGCATGTTGGGGTTAAGTCTCCTTTGCCTCTCACGAACAGGCTTGCTTCCTTCTTCCAAGTGTATTCTATACATGACCATATCAGGACTGATTCCCTTGATATCTAACAGTTGCCAGCCTAAAGCTCGGATGTGCTTCCATACTATTTTAAGTAGCTTATCCTCCTACGCCAAAGTCAGCTTATTAGAAACAATACTCGGTAATGTTTAATTATTCCCTAAGAAAGCATACCTTGAATATCTTGGGAGGATTTTTAGTTCTAAAACCAGTGGTTTCTCAATTAAAGGAGGAGTAGGGTTAGCATTTCTTACCAGCTGTTCTGTTCTAGGTGATTCATCACATTCTTCGCCTATTACCTTAGTCCCTTCCTCTATTATGACATTCTGCACCTCTCCATTCATGATAGTGGATACACATTCATCGACTATGTCTACCTTCATACATACCTCATCCTTCATTGGTTGTTTCATTGCCTTCCTCATATTGAATTTTATTCGCTCATCACCAATTTGGAGGATGAGTTTTCCTTCATGCACATCAACCAATGCTCTTCCTGTATTTAGGAAAGGTCTTCCTAAAATCAGTGGGCAATTGACATCTTCATTATAGTCCAGTACCACGAAATTTACTGGAATGATAAACTTATCCACTGTCACCAAAACGTCCTCAATGATCCCGAATGGTTTCTTAACCAGCTGAATTACCATAGAAGTAGTCTTAATTTCGCCAATACCTAACTGCTGAAAAATTGCATATGACATCAAGTTAATACTTGCGCCCAAATCACACAAACACTTGTTAAATACCAAATCTCCTACTTTACATGGGATAGTGAAACTTCTGGGATCTCGTAGTTTAGATGACATTTTAGTTGAAATTATTAAGCTACAGTTCTTAGTTAACAAAATTGGTTGTGTATCATCTATAGTGTGTTTGTATGCTAAGAGTTCCTTTAAAAACTTTACATGTTTTGGTATATCTTGAATCATCTCAGCAAATGTCATATTAATTCTCAGCTTCTTTAATTTTTCCATAAATTCTGTAAACTTTTCATCTACTTTATGTTGTGCTAATCATTAATCGAATGGAATGGGGGGCATATACTGACCTGGCCCTTGCTCATTCTCCTTTCTCTTCTTGGTATCATTATCACAATCGTGACTTGCAATGTCACAATTGTGACTTGCAATGTCACGATCGTGACAGTGGCTTTCCTCTATCTCAGTACGGGAAGTTCCAGCTCCACTGCTGCTCTGCCTCCTTTCTTTGTTCCTGCACTCATTCTCAACAACAATAGGTTTCTTACCTTTATTGAGTATCTCTTTACCACTCCTTAGTTGAATTGCATTGACTTGCTCCTTGGGGTTTGGCTTAGTATTACTTGGAAGTCCTCCAAGGTTCCTCTATGCTATTGCTGTTGCCAGTTGCCCAACTTATACCTCTAAGTTGTGGATTGAGGAGGAATGGTTCTTTGTGATTTGATCAAATTTTGCTTCCATTATTTTCTATGATTCCTCCTAACTATTCAACTTTGTTCCCAACAGCTCCATGAATTTCTCCATTTTAGACTCAAAATTGTTCTATTGAGGAGGTGCTAGTTGTTGTGCCTTTTGTACATTTCCTGCATTGTTACTCCAAGAAAAATTTGGATGGTTTTGCCATCATGGATTATATGAATTTGAGTAAGGATTGTTGCCTTGTCTTCCCATGGAGTGTGGCATATTCTCCATAAAACTAACCTGCTCCATGGTGTCACGTCTGCTGACCGTGTAACATGCTCCCGTAGATTGATTACTAATTCCCATTAAGAAAATCAATAACCATTCTACAAGGGATTCCATACATTCATAATAAATGAGGAAATTTTTTTTAAAAATCCAATTTATTTTAACAGTCCCTGGTTCAATAAACATTCATTATTAAATACATACCATTTTTTTAGTGTCATAATTATACATACACATTCCTAAAATCACGTTCCTCCTTTATGCTAGGAGGGACCTCAACAGGTACTTGCTCAGATTGTCTCTGAACAATAGGATGTGGTTGGTTGAATTGAGTAGCCACCGGATCTACTCTTGCAATATCTGACTGTCCAGCTAACACTACACGATCAAATTGTCCCTCTTGAACACTCCGCTCTTGGTCACCTCTTGCTTGGATACTGGCATTAGAGGTGCCTTCATCAGGGTTAAAGTTACCCATGCCTTCACCCACGATAACTGCTCTATCAGACATATTTTCGGAATGAGTACCTAAAACAAATAACTTGGTCAGCAGCAAGGACAATAAACTTCTTATCATGTAACTTAACTTTAGTAGTAAAATATGTTTATTGCACGAGCTATCTAATATAGCTCTAATACCAACAAAACATGTCACGTCTTCTGGCTACGTAACATGCTCCCGTAGAATGATTACTAATTCCCATTAAGAAAATCAATAACCATCCTACAAGGGATTCCATACATTCATAATAAGTGCAGGAAATTTTTTTTTAAATCCAATTTATTTTAACAGTCCCTGGTTCAATAAACATTCATTATTAAATACATACCATTTTTTTTACCATTTTTTTTAGTGTCATAATTATACATACATTATTACAAGCTTATATTTTATCAAGTTGAAGATACTACCAAAGTGCTTATTTAAAATATTGCATGATTAATACTTATAAGAAGTCCATAATATTTTTTTTATTACCAATCAGATTAATTTGTCCTACTGCTGCCTTAATGTTTCTCTTCCGTGGCTTTGCTTGTTCCTGCGTTTATCAATTGATAAACGCTGAGTATAAAACTCAATGGTGTTAGTTATAACATGTAATACAATTAATCATATAATCCAAATAATCATAATATTTAAAGATCCATAGAATTAATAATTCATGATGCATTGATGTTAATTTGATCATCATATCATTTAGTTCAAGCAGTATGATCATTTTGTTTGAATTTCATGTCATATATGTATGAATCATTAAGCATGACTATTTTGAATTATGATAAAATTCCAACCATATTAAATATTTGTATATAGATGACTTATCATTTCTTTATGTCATGTATCATAACATATTGTCAAATGCCAAGCATTATGATGAGTATATATTAATGAGAATGCATTCATGCTATGCACTCTCCCTCTTATTCTTTGATTCATCATTTTATTCATATGCGCATTTTCTAGGCTTTTATATCATCACTGTGATTCAATATATATAAGCTCATTTATCAACTTTCATTTCAATTTCTATTCCTTTTTCATTTCATGATACCCATTCATTTAATTCCCGTAGGAATTTATATCACTATGCCCAGCATAATCATTTAACCTTTTTCATATATCATATTCCATTCTTTCTCCTTATTCCACCATGTCATGATATGTCATGATTCATGTTAAATGCTTATATTCATGATAGGTATAATGCATAATTAAAATTATCGTATGAAAATGATG
>CANYBF010312327.1:0-18772 GCA_948192965.1 Dalechampia spathulata
ACCTCTCGTAGATTCTCCTTAGATCCGAGTGTAGGGGAGGAAGAAACTAGTCCGAATCCAAGCGTTAGGGAATAAAATCACCTAAGTCTAAGTGATTTTGTGAGTTTATTTTAACCCTAATTGCTTAGAATAGTCCAAAAACCTAATTAAGAGTATTAATCACGTTTTTTGGCTACCAAAAACCTAAAATCCGTAGGTCAAAAGTCCAAAAATTGCCAACCCAAATGTGCCAACCCCCGCCAGAATGGAGTTCCAAAGCTTTTAAAAAATCTGTCTCGGAGACATACGCGATCGCGTATTTTAAACATATGCGGCGTGTCACAAACATACGCGATCGCGTATGTTTGTACATATGTGGCAGTAGACATACGCGATCGCATATGTCTGGACATATGCGGCAGGTCCAAAAACATATGCGGCATGTGACACCCTAAAATGGGCCTAAACTAGCCCGAAACGACCCGAAATGGTCCAGAATCAACCCGGAGTGGCCCAAGACCAACCCGAAATGGTCCTGAATCATCCCGGATTCGATCCGAGTCAAGACGGTCCAAAATTAGGGTGCGACAGTTGGTCTAGTGTCATAACCCGTTATACCTCATAGCAAGGAATCCTCGACTGCTTGATGAATATAGGCTGAATTTGACTCTACAGTCACTCATAGACTGAAGCCAGTGTGGCCAAGGCATCGACCATTTGATTCTCCTCACACAGTGTGTGAATGAATTAGTAAGAGCTAAAATTGTGAACCATGAGCTTCATGCATTCAGCATAAGGCTTGAGCCTCTCTTCTTTAACATCCCACTCGACCATGGATTGGTGAATGACAAGCATCAAATCACCAAATATCTGTACATCTTGAGCATCGATCATTAGCAATGCTTTTATCCCGAATAGACATTCCTCATATTCAGCCATATTATTGGTGACTGGAAAGCTCAACTACTTAGAAAGCATAATGAGTTTGCCTTCAGGAGTGATTAACACAACCCATATACCCTCACCTCTTCTGTTGACTATGCCATCAAAGTGTAGTTACCATTTTTAGACATCAACTGCCCCCAAGTGCTCATCTGGGAAGTCCAGTTCAAAGGTCTCAGAGTCATCCATCGGCCTGGATGCTAAGAATTTGGCAATTGCTCTACCTTTGATCACCTTAGTTGTGATGTACTACACATCAAACTCCGATAACAGGATCATCCACCTGGAGAGTTTCCCTACTAGCGAAGGCATACAAGTACTTCATAGGATCAACCTTGGAGATTACCTATACTTAGTATGACTAGAAGTAGTGTCTGAGTTTCTTAGTGACCCAGACCATAGCCATGCATAGCTTCTCAACAGTGCTATATTTGCATTCAGTTGGTAGCAGCTTCTTACTCAAGTAGTAAACAGCATGTTCAATTCCAGCTTTGTTCTTCTGAGCCATCATAGCACCCACTGATTCTTCTTCTAAGGCTAGATAGAGAAGTAATGGTTTTCCCGGTCGAGGTGGTTGTAGGATCGACGGATTGGAGAGGTAATGCTTCACCCTCTCAAACGCAAACTGGTAGTTCTCATCCCAAACCATAGGCTAATTCTTCCTCAAAAGTTTAAAGATAGGCTCATACATAGTAGTAAGCTTGGCGATGAATCTGCTAATGTCTTGGAGCTATCCCAAGAATCCCCTGACTTCGGTCTCAGTTCTGGGAATAGGCATCTTGATGATCGACTTTGCCTTGTCAGGATCCACTTTGATACCTCTCTGACTGACGATGTGACCTAACAGCTTACCGGATGTCACTCCAAATGTACATTTCTTTGGGTTCAATCTAAGTCCATATTTCTCGATGCGCATGAAAAACCTATCAAGAGCTGTCGGATGCTCTTCTATGGTGGGAGACTTCACCATCATGTCATCCATATAGAATTCAACCTCCTTGTGGATCAAATTGTGCAACAGTGTTGTTGTGGCTCGTTGGTAGGTAGCACCTGCGTTCTTTAACCTAAAGGGCATGACCTTGTAGCAGTAGGTCCCCCATTCTGTGATGAAAGCGATCTTCACCTTATCTGTAATTGCCATCAGGATCTAGTTGTATCCAGATAATCCATCAGTGAAGGAATACATAGTGCTAGCAGCTGCACTATGTACTAGCACGTCGATATAGGGCAAAGGAAAGTCATCCTTTGAACATGCTTTGTTCAGGTCCCTATAGTCTACGCAGACTCTGACCTGCCATCCTTCTTGGGAATCAGAACAATGTTAGCCAACCATTCTAGATAGTCGATCACCTCAAGGAATTTAGCATCTAACTACTTCTGGACATCTTCCTTAACCTTTTGAGCCCATTCTAGTCAGAGGCGTTGTAGTTTCTACTTAACTGGCTTGAACCCAGGCATGGTCAGAATTCTATGTTCTGCAATAGATCTGTCAACACCCGACATGTCTTTATAGCCTAGAGCAAAGGCTTTTATATGCTTTTTCAATGTGCTGATTATTTCTGTTCTCTCTTCAAAGGTTAAATCTGATGCAATTTGGAGTAAGCATTGCTTGTCACCTATGTTAATGTTAACATTTTTAATGCATGATGCGTTAATGTCAAAAATGCTCATGTAATGCTCATGTTCATGCATAATGCCATCAGAATACACATCGTAAACATAAGCAAAGTTATTCTTCATTACTTTATACTTATTTGGAATTACATCATCATCAAACAAAATAGAAATAGGGACATCAGTGTCCTCATACAGTAATTCCTCAAAAGAACTATCCACCAGCATGGCTATGTCTTCGTAGACCTTTGGCAGTAGCAGGTCCTCCATGTTCAAGTTTTGTAGCTTGGCACCCAGTGCAGCGACTATAGTGAGTTCTGGCTCCAGGCGGCCAGTGGTGAGGTCAGCAACGTCACCAAAGATCTAAAAAGCATCATCAAGGCTGATGGTGAAGGAGGCAGCAGTGGATTTCTTGGTTACAGTCAAGGCTGAAAGGTCACAAACATCACCAAAGATGATGAACTGCTACTCGAAGAAATCATCTGAGTTAGGTAACTCAGGAGCATGATCATGTTGTGTCTCTCCCTGGATGAAGAGAAATATCTTGCACTCTTTTAGCTTGTCTAAAGTGTAGGGATCAAACCCAATGCAGTACCTCTCTTCCCACATGGCTGTAAGAATATAGAACTCTACCGGACCCTGCTAGTACCGGCCTAAACCCTTGCTAGGTATGAAGTTCATCAGTTGCATCATCCTCTGCACAGCGGGACTCGATTGGTACAAGTATGATTCAAGTTTTTCGATAGAAGTGATCTAAAAACCAATCATAAGAAGGACATCTTCTCTGATGCAGGCTAGAGCAACCTCATCATCAACTGTGATGGTGATCACACCCTCGTTATATGGAAATTTGATCTTCTGGTGCAAGATAGATGGCACACCTCCCAAGGGATGGAACCATGGATGGTCCAAGAGCAGTACAAATGACACCGAAATGTCTAGGACTGTGAACTCCACCATTGATTCAATTGGTCCGATAGTGGCAGTGGTAGTGAAGGTACCAATAACTTCCCATTTGGACTCATCATATGCCCTGATGATAGTCTTGCAGGGCTTCAAATTTGAAAGCTGAACTCCAAGTTTAAGCAACACCTTGAGAGGATAGACATTAATGCCAGAACCATCATCCACCATGATGTAGGGAGTGGAGAAATTAATGATATTCACCCTGATGAAGAGTGCTTTATTATGTCAGATTCCCTCGTTTGGTAGATCCGCATCAGAGAAAGTGATCATGCTGGATGGTAATTCCTGGTTTACCAACTGACTCTTCATGCTGAAGGTTGAAGCAGATGGAGATTCTCATGCTTGAGAGTGCTTTGACGACAGCCCGTCGATGCTATTGGGAGGATAGCACCAAGTCCCAAATGCTAATGTTAGCTTGTGTCTTCTTCAACTACTTGACAATAACAATATCAAGCTGAGTAACCCAATCCACTGGTTGTAGAGCTGGAACATTGCTCGAACCAGCCTCATCCCTAGTGGGTCTAGCCTTAGTTGGCTTTTTAGGAGCTTCTGGCTTTTTCTCGAGGTCGGGAGGTGTGAACACCTTACCACTGCGAGTCATGTTATGGACCCGAGAGAACATCTTGTTAGCACCTAACCGTTTCTATTGCTTGGGCAGTTTTGTTGCTGGCTTAACTGTCTTGGGGGCCTCAGCCAACTTGCCTTTCTTCAAAGCCTGTGCTTCTAATGATTTTGACTTAGTGGAATCCTAAATAGCTGTAGACTCATCCTCTGAACTATCGTACCATATGTCAATGGCACCTATATCAAACCCACCATCGGGTCGGAAGGTAATAGCAGGCAATTAAGTAACCCCTTTACTGCTGAGAGGAGAAAAGGAGTTCAAAATTAGGGATTATGGCAACCCTGAATGGAGCATGTAGATGTGGTTGGCTTTATGGTAGTTTGGCAGTGGGTTTGTTTTGGTTGATGGTTTGGATTTTTTAGGGTCTTCAATCTCACCAGAGTCCATGAGATTTTGAATGACCAGTCTGAAGGAATGACAGTCATTAGTGTTGTGGCCATGATGCTAGTGATAGTGGCAATAGGTTTTGGTGTCCACCAAGGCTAGGGGTGGTGTTTTAAAATTTAGCTCTAATGGCTTGATCAGTTTGGCTTTGAGAAGATGCCCAAAAACCTTAGAAAGTGGCATTTCAAGATCTGAGAATCTCCTGGATATGGTAGTGTTTTGGAGTATGGGGTTTGGTGTTTATAGGGCATTGACGTAGTGAGGCTTTGGTTGTGTTTGAGTGTATGTGGTGGTTTTAGGTTTGGGAAGGAAAGCTCCTTTTTCTTACCCTCAGTCTGCTCAATGTGTTGTCCTACAGAGTAGATGTCCTCGAAAGTGTGGAATGTCTGATATTTCAACTTATCTTGATAGAGTGGCAATGACCCCATGATAAGCTTATTGATCATATCACATTTAGATGGCTTCTGCCTAACCAGTGCAGCTTTGTCCATTCACCTGCTAAAGTAATCCATGAAGGACTCATTGGTTTTTTGCTTAACCATTTCTAAATCCATCAAAGTTACATCAAACAGGGACTTGAACCCATATTGTTTATAAAAAGTAGTATAGAGAGGCTTCCACTCGACCGTGGTTGCCTTATTCAGACTATGATACCAGGCTAGCGCTGGTCCCTCCAATGAGATAAAGAAGAGCTAGACTATCTGATCATCCGACAGGTCTATAGTGCTCATTAGCATGGTGTAGGTCTTCAAATCGTTCTTTGGGTCCCCAACTCCGCTATACTTGGGAACGTCTGGGAGCTTGAACTTGGCAGGTAGCCCCTTGATAGCTCAGACTGAGAACTCATCAAAGTCCAAGTTAGACCCCATGCCTTTGGTCTTCATTATGGTCTGCAGTTGTTCTATCTTCTGTTCTAAGACAGTGGTCTCAGACTTCCGAACATCATGTATATGAAGCGAGACATCATCATCGATCTCCATGTCATACACATTGACACCCTTCCCCTTTTCCTTCATCAAAGCTGGTGGGGTGATAAATTTAGCAGGACTAAGAGCCTCCCGGATCTGTTGTTACAGGAGAGTCTTGAAGTCATCATTCTAGAGCTTGGCCACAGACTGGTCAATGAGATTTTGAACTGTAGCGAGCGTGGTCTCATCTAGCGCTGGGGTAGGAGGGTCAGATGAGGATGCAATATTCCTGGCATGCTGAGAGTCTAACATTGTTTGTACATGATAAAGAGAGTTAGCATGGATGCATGAGTATGCAAATGTGGTCATATGTGGTGCACGTGATGCGATACGTAGAATGTATGTATGACCTATGCTAGGAAACATGTGATGTCATGGCTGCAACAAAGTGAGTTAGTATGTGTATGCGTAAGTGCATGTGATGCGTCACGTAGGATGTATGCGTAACCTATGCTAGGAAACATCTAGCATTATGGCTACAAAAGGAAATTTGTTAGGGAAAATTGCATGAGTATGCATGTATGTGTGTTTGGCAGAAAACACAAAAATGGTTAGTGAACATGTAGCATACAGTAGCGCTCCCTTCCAACCTTATACCTCCATGAGAATTGGTCAATTCAATTCTCTTATCCTAGGCAGGATACTAGCTTGGAGTTACACTAGGAACTTGAGGCACGATTCTCTTAATAAGAGCAAGCAAGAGGGGGTAATCATTGCCCAATCATATAAGGGATTACGGTGAAAACCTGATAGCATTTTGACCTAGCCATATTGCTATGATAAGTGAATGCTGATGGAATTGGCATGAGGTTGTGCAACCCCACAGAATCATGAAAGGATTCTGACTCTTAGCAGAGCAATACGAGCATGATCATATTGTTATAATAAGAGTACACCCGTGGAATAGGCGTGAGGTTGTGCAACCATACGAAATCATGAAAGGATTCCAACTCTTAGCATAGCAATATAGGCATGACCATATTGTTATGATAAGAGTACACCCGTGGAATAGGCATGAGGTTATGTAACCATACAGAATCATGAAAGGATTTTGACTCTTAGCAGAGCAATATGTGGGAGGAAAATAGGCCGGACCTATGCAAATCCATTGACATGATAAGGCAAAGATCCACATAGCATGCAATAAGGGTCCTAGTTTGGGATGTTGCTAGGCTTACTACATGGGCTTTAGTCCGGTTTTAACAATAGGCTAAGGTCCCCCACCATGTTGTCCATAATCTATCCAACTAAATGGAATCATCGATATAGGACTATACCTAGCATCTATCCATTAAGAATCATCGATGGTTATCAATACAGTGCAATGAGTGGTAAAGGCAGATTCGCTTTTCCAAGGAGTCGAATGGAGTCCAAGGTACTCACTCACCCACAATCATTGGCTTGACACGGGAGGTTATGTGGTGTATGCAAACACAGACTGGTGTCATGGTGCATATAATTAATCCAACTATGATGGGAAATTTGATATGAAAACTCTTAGATGCCACCACTCTTTTACTGTGATGTCCCCAGTGGAGCCGCCATTATGAGCGTCGGTTTCTGCCGAAGCCTAGAGCAAGGCTTATGATGCTCACAGACCGAGGACTGTACTTGTAGCAAAAGCATAAACTTCCCGAGGGGCTACCTTGAGGAATGATATGGACTCAAAAGAGTCGTAACGGAGTCACCATCGGATGGTTCTGAATTGGTCCAACCAACCCATAGCATGAGTGCTAGTTAAACCCTTCAGAGATTAGGTTCGGGTGGTGGAGATCTATTTCTATGAGTTTCCAAAATTGATTTGACCATTATAGTTGGAATTAATTATCCTAGGCAGGCAAGCATACAAGCACGTATGTAAGTACACAGCATGACATACGATTAGGCATTGAACGGTTGCACGTAGAATGGCATATAATGCTATATGACATTTGGATGACATGTCATATGCATGACATGTGACGTGATGACATAATAAGATGACATATCATATGCGTGACATGACATAACATGGTATATATGGCATGGCATATGCATGACATATGAAGCGGATGACATACCATATGTATGATATGATATAGTATAATGGCATGGCATATGCATGACATGGCATAGTGATGTGTATGTGAATTGGCATTCGACATGGCATTTATTGTGACATACGACATGACATGGTATATGACATGTGACATGGCATGGCATTATGGCATAATGACATGTGAAATGGCATGTATATGCATGGCATATAGTATGGTAAATGGCGTGTTATTGGATGGCGAGTTAGCATATTTTGATTGTATTTAGCGTATTTATATGTATAAGCATACGAAATACATTATGTTATGGGATGGCATAGTAGTGTGTGATGTGGCATGTAACATAGCATGTGACATGATGACATATATTTTAGCAAATATAAATCATCACGAATAAAAATACCGAAAGGCCGGTGAAAGGGATCGAGGAAATAGGGGTACACACGAGACTTTAGGGGATTAATTATTATAGACCAATAATAATCCTATCCTATTACAAAAATATCCATACATATATCATTTTTAGGGTGTTGACTTACACCCCTTCCTCGTTAAGTATTGTTTCGTCTCAGGTTGCACGAGCTAAAAATGCACAATTGAAATATATAAAATAAACACAAATAGATTCATTAGTAGCAAATGAATTTAGGATTTATTCGACTAGTCCAATGCTATGTGAAAGCATGAACCAAGAGTCAAAATCCAGTAATTATTTAGCAATAATTGCACAAATTTACATGAGCTGAATCATGAAAATTAATAAAAATAAAAATTATTTTAGGCAAAATTATTTTTTTTTATCATGGAAAATCAAATAGGAGTGCTAACATCACTTGGAATAATTTGGAGATAGCCCCTCAACCAATTTGAATCCAATCCTTTCAAAAACATCACATTTTATACGAACCAAATAGGCATTTGATCATGAAAAATTAATTTTGAGGCCCAAATTAATTTTATGTAATTAATTTATGATGTATCCAATACACTTGAGTTACTACCAAATAACAAATGTTACCAGATTTATCAAAATGGGTTGAAAAATGAATGAAAAATGCAATTTTTCTAGAAAAACACAGGGAATGTGCGCAGCATGTTATATAATGTGTGCAACATGTAAGCAATGTGCTGCGCACATTACATAATGTAGCACACATTGAGGCCAAATCTGCAAGAAAATCAAATTTATCAGTATAAACTCTATCTACATATTAAATACAGCAAGTTTAATAAAGGAAGTACCTTATTTTGAGTTTGAATTGACCTCCGAATTGCAAATCAAACAAGTAAATTGGCATTTAACTTGAATTAATTAATTTTAAGGCTAAAATTAATTAGATCTAGAAAATATTTGACAGATCCATAATACTTGAGATATGAACAAGCCTCAAATGCTACTGGAAAAATCAGATCGGGCGAGAAAACGAAAGAAAAACTTGATTTTCTAGAAAATCTAGGGATAATGTGTATAGCATATTGATCAATGTGCACCATATATAGGCAACATGTGGCACACATTCATGAATATGTGGTGCATATTGCAAGAAAAATTGAAGAAAAGTGAAATTTTTCAGCAAAAATTCCAGATCCGGCTCAAACCTAAGTAGATCAAAGCCAGAAAATATGTTTTTGAAAAGCACATAAGCATTTAATTTGGAAAATTAATTTCAAGGTTGAAATCAATTAGATCTAGAAGATTTTTGAAAGATCCAGTACACTAGAGGCATGGAAAAACCCCTAATGTAACTAGATTTATCAGATCGAAAGTGAAAATTGAGAAAAATTGCATTTTCTGGAAAAAATTTTACCTATGTGCGCAACACATAGGATAATGTGTGGCACATATTCATGAATATATGGCGCACATTGCCTAGAAAACAGAAGAAAAATAGATATTTTTGAGAAAAATGTGAAATCCAGCTCAAATCTAGCCAGATCAAAGCCAAAAATTAGTATTTTTAGGTACCCAACAGCATGAGTAAACCATAAAAACACAAGATTGAAGCCAATCATAAGAAACACAAGATTACGCATATAGCGTTTTGCCCCTATATATGTCGCCTTGTATGAGCAAAACGGAATGCGTGTCGTATGTCAAATAAGCATCATTTGATATATTAAGATGTTTTACAATGAAAAGTATTCCGGATTTGGTCCGAAAGGTGGGCTCCACCAAATATCTTTTTTTGTTAATGCATAGTACTATGCACCTTATGCGTTCCATTTGCATTTTCTACCTCGTATGGGTGAAATGCAATGCATTTCTCATGTCAAATAAGCATCATTTGACATAATAAGATATCGTATTATATGGAGCACGTTAAGTTTGGTCCTAAAAGTGGGCCCCACTAAATGTCTTATTTTGTAACATGTGTAGCACATTATGTAAAGTGCTACGCATATTGCATGTTCAGGCAATGTGCACAAGCTCATACAATCAAAATGTAACATGTGCCATATGTCACCAAGATGCATTCAACATTTTAAGGCGTTGCGTAGCTTTGGCTTTCACTAGGTGGGCCCCGGATGGTGTGCCCTACTAATATCCCTTCTCGGGCATGTAGTGCTACATGCCCAAAGTATAGCATTTTGCATGCTATGTGCTCTGCCTCTAATGGGCATAGTGTAATGTGTTCTGTAGGCACAAAATACACAGAAAATGCTAAAAAGGATAATGGGCCTCATCAAATGTCGTGTTAGGCCCTACCAAATGTAATGTGCTCTATACACCCAGAACTCTCGGAGAAAGCCAAAGAGGCATATATGCACTATCGGGGTTGATATCGGAGACTTGTACCAAGATGAATTGACTAAAACCCGAGATCGCAGGTGGGTGAAAAGTCAGGGTCAATAGTGAAGCTTACTAAATGGGAAAACAGGTAAAGTCCTCATTTAAGGTGAAAAATAAGGTAACCTTTACTAAACCATTTCAATTGTTACATATGGACTTATTTGAATCAACTAGAGTAGGTAGTTTAGGTGGCATGCATTATGCACTTATCATTATTGATGATTACTCTAGGTTTACTTAGATTTCATTTATAGCTCATAAAGATTATGCATTTAGTGCTTTTCAAAGTTTGATAAAAAGAATGCAAATGAAAAAGGTTATTACATTTCTTTGATAAAAAGAATGCACGGTATTCATGATAACTTTTCATCTCCTAGAACTCTTCAACAAAATGGGGTAGTTGAAAAGAAAAACCAAACCCTTTATGAAATGGCACGTACTATGCTTAATGAGTACCAATTACCTTTGTACTTTTGGGCCGAAGCAGTCAATACCACTTGTTATGTCATAAATTAAGTTCATTTAAGATCAATTTTAAACAAAACTCCTTATGAGCTATGTAACAGTAGAAAACCAAGAATTTCGTACTTTAGAGTATTTGATTGCAAGTGCTACATTTTGAACACTAAGGATAACCCTGGAAAATTTGATTCAAAAACTGATGAGGGTTTATTCTTAGGGTATACAACATCTAGCAAGTCATATAGGGTGTTTAACAAATGTTCTTTGATAGTTGAACAATCTATGCATATTGTTTTTAATGAAACTAACTCCCTTGGTCCAAGAAAGGACATTGATGATAATGATGCAGGAATTCTTTTAGAACAAGGTGAAGGACAAGAGCATCTACAAGAAGCTACACCTAAAGATGTTGATAAGGAAGAAGTGAATAATCTTCCTCCTCACCTACCTGTAACCCACATTGAGCATGATCTTTTAAAGGAGTAGCAATTCCTGAAAGGACACTCCAAGGATCAAATCATAGGTGAAACATCAAAAGGGGTAATAAATCACTTTAAATTTAAAGATATTCATAATAATCTTACATTGATTTCTCAAATTGAACCTAAGAATGTGAATTAAGCCTTAGATGATGAGAGTTAGGTGTTAGCCATGCAAGATGAACTAAACCAGTTTGATATGAATAATGTATGGACCTTAGTACCAAAACCTAGAGATGCATCTGTTATAGGAATTAGGTGGGTATTTAGAAATAAGCTTGATGAAGATGGTGTCATTACTAGGAATAAGGCTAGGTTAATGGCACAAGGATATTGTTAAGAAAAGAAAATAAACTTTGATGAAACCTTTGCATCTGTAGCTAAACTAGAAGCAATTAGAATGTTATTGGCATATGCATCTCACATGAACTTCAAACTTTTTTAAATGGATATGAAAAGTGCATTTCTAAATGATTTTATAAATGAAGAAGTTTATGTTGTATAACCCCTTGGTTTTGAGGATTTTGAATTTCCAAACCATATTTTCAAACTTACCAAAGCTTTATGGCCTTAAACAAGCCCCTAGAGCTTGGTATGATAGGTTGAGTAGTTTTTTATTGATCATAGTTTTAAAAAAGGGAAAGCAGAAACAACACTTTTTATTAAGCATTATAAACATGATATCTTACTTATTCAAATCTATATGGATGATATCATATTTGGTGCTACTAATGAAAAATTATGCAAGGAATTCTCTGAGTGTATGTAAGGAGAATTTAAGATGAGCATGATGGGAGAGTTGAAGTATTTCTTAGGACATTAAGTCAAGCAATGTAAAGATGGAATTTTCATCAATCAAGTCAAGTACACACAAGAAATGCTAAAGAAATTTGGACTAAAAGATACAAAACTAAGCAAAACTCCTATGGGCACTACCATAAAGCTTTCTTTAGATGAAAGTGGCAAACATGTAGATCAAAAGAAGTATAGAGGTATGATAGGTAGCTTGTTGTACCTAACTGCTTATAGGCCTGATATTATGTTTGTTGTGTGTATGTGTGCTAGATTTCAATCATCTCCTAGGGAATTGCATTTGTGTGCTATAAAATGTATTTTTAAATATTTAATTGGTACTATGTACTATAGCTTATGGAATGCTAGAAATAATTCTTTCAACTTGATTGCTTATTCTGATACTAATTTTACTGGAAATGTGTTAGATAGGAAAAGCACATCATTTCTTAGGCAATTGTTTGGTTTCTTGGTTTAGCAAGAAACAAAATTGTGTATCATTGTCTACTACTAAGTCTGAATACATATCCATAGGTTGTTGTTATGCTCAAGTATTTTAGATTCAATAATAATTAAAGGATTATAATGTTTATGTTTCATGCACCTCTATCAAATATGATAATATTGGTGCTATCAATCTGTTTAGGAATCCAATTCAGCATTCTAAGACTAAGCACATAGATATTAGACATCATTTTGTATGTGATAATATGCAAAAAGGGAAGGTTGTATTAGAATTTATTGATACAACTCACCAATTGGCAGATATTTTTACAAAACCCCTTAGTGAAGAATGTTTGAACTTCATCAAACATGAACTAGGATCTAGTCCTCGTATCAGCTCTTGAGTCTCATGGTAGCTCTTTGTCTCAGGGACGTAGAGTTAAATGTACTATACCAGCAGGATCTAGTCCTCGTGCTACTCCTTCTGCTTCTATAGTACGTACTTCTATTCTGAGTGAGAAAGCATTTTCTCACTCTCAATTTGCATGTCATTCTACTCTCTGTCAGACTAGATTAGAGGATGATGTTCTGCGATATTTGGCCAATGTAGGTTGGTTAAATTTTGCATTCTTAGATAACCATTTCATTCAGCCTATAGCTCTTCAGTTCCTATAAACCTTTTCTCTATCTACTTTTTTCTCTTGTACCTTCAGACTCTTTCGCAAGCTCTATACTCTTTTTCCTACAAAGTTTAATGACATCTTTGCTTTTCATACTGAGCACATTTCTAATGCCAAATCTATGGTATTTGATCGCAATGACTTCTAGAGGGAGATCGCACTCAATACTCCTGTCCGTCCCTTGAGGCTTAAAGCCTCCTGTCTTAAATCCCCCTCACTCTATTACTATTATAAACTAATCTCTATTTAATTTTTAGGAGATCTGAGTCTAATGACATCATCACAGGCTCTGACCTTATCTTTCTTTACTCTATGGTAATGGGTACCCCCATTCAGTCTGGGTGCTGGCTTTAGACCTCTTTACATGAGGTCGGTATCCTATTTGATCCCATCATTCACTATATCTGCCACCAGCTGCATGCCTTTCCAACTTCTCCACCCACTTCTGGATTGAAAGGTCCTAATCTAGATTTATCATTCATAGAGCATTCCATGCTCCTTGAGCGTGATTCTGATGGTGAGTTTCATACTCACTTTGAGTACATTGCACGACGCCTAGAGCATCTTTGATCATTAGGTCTTCCTAATGATACAGTCACTTTATTTGGATGTAGTACAGTTGCTGTATATCAATACATGCAGGTGTCACTTCTTGATGATACACCTGCAGAGTGGCGTGACCTTTCAGACCCTTCTTCTACTGATGCCACATGCTAGGCAGCTCTGAGCAGTAAATGATAGCGTCATTTTCAGGGAGGATCATCTTCTTCAGCTATCCCTGATCCTCCTGCACCTGATCTAGCTGCTACTTCCACTCCTGCTTCAGTTGCTGCTGCTGCATCCACTGATCTATCTCTCAGCAGTTTATTGTTATCATCGCTCATCTTGATCAATTAAATGTTTTTGAGTGATGTTTTGATCAGGTTGATTAGCATCTTGCTCATATTTTTCAGCACATTGATTCTCTAGATCAGCGCTATGATCAGCATACATCAGAGTTTCATGAGTTTCAGATTACTACATTTAAGACCCTACATTCCATTAGTCTTATGATGGATCCTTTTATTGTTCCTCCACCAAATCCACCTCCTCCTCAGGACCCATAATGATCATTTTGATATTGTTAAAAGGGGAGATGTTTTAAGATATTGGAGATGTTAGTTTTTTTGACTTATAGACTAGTTTTGATTTTTATTATTGTTATTTTTTCATTGTTGCTCTGATCAGTGTATTGTATTCAGTTTTTATTATTATTTCTACTCTGATCAGTGTATTGGATATTTTTTGAGTTTATATGACATATGATGTTTATTCAATTCATTATCCTATCTTGATTATTCTTATTGTTGTTTATTGTCATTTGCTTTAATTATAACTGAGTTGGATAATGCTCTGATCATATGATTCTATTTATGATTTGCTCATACAAACATATATATTGCTATGATCATACGTTATACAGTTTGCTCTGATCTTTATGTTTTTTCTCCTTTCCTTTATGCTTGATTGATTACTTGATATTTCATGGTATAAATTCTAAAATAAAGGGGGAGATTTCTAAAATTTTTCAAATCAAAATTTTATTTAAACATGTTTTGTAAATTGAACTTAAATTGATTACCAACATCAAAAAGGGGGAGATTGTTAGACCCAGGATTTTGATATGTGTGTTTTGTGTGAGTCAATTTAAGTTATTTGCAATTTAAAATCATTTTTCCATGTTTGGTACGGGCATACCAATTTGCTTTATTATGTGGTACAGGTATACGGCTAACCGTACCAAGTTAGTTTTGTTTCCTTGAGTTTGGTGCAAGTGTACCATTGCTCTCAAGAATTTGGTTTGTCAGTAAACCCGTTGTGGTACGGGCGTATCGTTGCTCACAGAAAATTTTATTTGTCATGAATGTTGGTTTAGTACGGGCGCACCTTTGCTTGATACGGGCGTATTAAACTTATCGTGTTTTGTTAAACTGATGTTTTAAAATTGGTACGACTGTACCATGTCTGGTACGGTCATATGGGACTTTCCAGAAAGGCTTTAAACCCTTTCTAATAGTTTTATTTTGATAATATATACATTACATTTTTCATATCTAACGGCTAGTTTTACAGAGAAGTTGTATTGTGATTCTAGCATTGTAAACTCTCTTGTATTATATTCCCACAACCTAAGAGTTAGGTTTTGTAATTGTGAGTTGGTGTGAGATTAATGCTTAGGGTATTAAGTTGTAATTGAGAGTTTAATTGTTGTGAGTTTGTTATTGTTGTAAAGGTTTGAGTGTAAGCCTGAAAACACTGGGGTTATGATTCATTTTAAGGAATCCTTTGTTGTAATTTATTGTGATTAGTGGAACCCTAAGTTGAGAATTTAGGAGAAGTGGACGTAAGCCAAGAGTTAGTATCGAACCACTATAAATCATACACGTGTTGCCATACTTCCACTGGGATTTCAGAAAATATGTTTTTATTCTTTTATTTTTAAGAGGTTTTGAAAGGAAGAATCATATACATTCAATTAGTTTCTAATTTTTAATTTTTATTATCCTCTTTTAGCGTTCTCAATTTCCTTATGTCTTTATTAGGTTTTAGGTAATTAGCTATAAATTTTTTCTAGCAATCTCTACCACAATCATTGGGTTTAAAAAAATAATAACTTAGAGGATTGGAACTCAAAGCTTCAAGGAAAAGAGAATCACAGAAGAAAAAGAGATTAATGGTCAAATCTCATTGGTTTTACATTCTATTTTCTTTCTTAATTTGATTGTACAAGTTATATCTTTATGTTTTTAAGTATATTTTGTTTAGTGGATTGTAAATAAAACCATATTTAATGATTGAATGCTTTTGTTTAAAACTTATTTTTGGTTATGAATGATAATATCTTATTTTAAAAATTATTCAATGTGATTCATATCTCGATGCTTAATTGATTGTAACTAATATTGTTACCATTTAGTTGCATGTTTTATATGATTTATTATATTAAAAGATGAATTAATTATTAGAATGCTTATTATGAACCTGAGATTAACTTGCCTAGATATATGAATTTGACTATTATGAGGGATTAATTAGGATGTTTGTGTTTAATACGTTTGAATTAACTAATTATTATAAAAGTAGGTGGTAATTAATTGTAATAGACAATTATGATTTCGAAAGAAACTTGTTAACATTTTAGTTTATTCACCTTCATCTAATTATCTATTAATTAAATTTGATTGTTATTAATGATCATTTGATTTAAATTTATTATTAAAAATTTTAATTATTTATTATGTAACTTACTTATATTTTTTCATTTTTTAATATTTTTATTTTTATTTTA
The DNA here is from genome assembly GCA_948192965.1 of Dalechampia spathulata. Classification (NCBI taxonomy): domain Eukaryota; kingdom Viridiplantae; phylum Streptophyta; class Magnoliopsida; order Malpighiales; family Euphorbiaceae; genus Dalechampia; species Dalechampia spathulata. The sequence continues at coordinate 16,491 of CANYBF010312327.1, forward strand.
AAATAAATATATGTATCATATATATTTATTTACTAACATAAATTATATATATAGTGTATATATAATATGATATTATCAATATCCCAATAAATTGTATATATGTATGTATGTGTAAATACGTGTACATAACAAATACAGTTATATTTATAAAAATATTATATAATAAATATTTTATTTATCAATATATATTAATAAATATATATATGTTATATATATTATTTTTATATATTCATCGAAAAAATAACATAAAAAGTCACCAAAAACAAACAAAATAAAAGGAAAAAACTTAAAAAAATAAGAGTAATAATCTAAATTATTTATTGAATTGTAATAATCTAGATTATTTATTGAATTATAAATTTAATGTTCTTCTTATATTTATGTTTTAATCTTTATTGAAGTTTATATTAAAGTTATAAGATATTTTACATTATTAATTTATAATATAACATTTTCAATTTCATGTTATAAAATTCAAGTGAAATAGATTAATTAAACATAATTATCTTAAATTTTTAACTAATATTATAAAAGGAAAATGAAACAAGTAATATAATGATTTTAATTTTATTTTAATTATTAAATAATAATAATTTAAATTTATAACAACTAATTGTTATTTAAGAATTATATTCAAAATCAAACATAAATACAAATTATTTTTATCATATAATAGATTAATTTTTATTATTACTCTTTTATATAAAAAATAATGTATACATGATTGGCTTTTAAAAAATAACATTTTAATAAAAAATCTAAGTTTGTTAAAAATAATCTTATTAATCATCTAATAGTGATAGTTTTAGTTTATAGCAACCATTTTTTATAATAAAATTATCTAAAGAGAAATATTATTTATATTTTTAAAAAAATATCAGATATTTATTAAGATTATAAAAATATCATACATTATTAACATATGACTTAGTTTTTTCAATTTCATACTATAAAAACTAAACAAAGTAGATTGATTAATTATAATTTTAAAATTTTAAAATCATAAAGAGATAAAACTCTTATTATAAAAATGATATGTATAATAATATAATTTTATGAGAGTTCAAATTATGTATTATAATATAATTTTAAATGATACGTATAATAATAAATCATGTGTTATGTCACACCTTACCCCTATTATAAGGCATGACATGCTTCCATAATATGCTTAACAGATTCCACTTTGACACCGAAATCTGCTAAACATATTACAAGGGATATTAAAAATCAATTATCGACCCCGTCTATAAGCTAAAAGTATTAAGAAGTAACAGTAAGATCGTTAATCAAATGCAATGGTATAAAAATTTGACTATAATTTTGATCATGAAAACGAGGGAATTTGAAAATTTTATTGTTATTAAAATAAAAGCTTTCGAAAAAAGTTTCATAAAATCCAATAAAATTTTTGCATGATAAAATACTCTATAGGTGATGACGTATTTAAAATCTGGTCATACGATTTTTCATTAACTTAAATAACATATATATAACCATATAACCAAAACACTAAATAGATATATAAATAGAATTCAATGTCTTTGGTATTATCTTAGTAGTATACTTGCATTATACTTAATATAAATATATATAACATGATAGATACCTAAAAGATCCCTCTTAATAGCTTTGACTTGCTAGGTGTAAATATCGACTAAGCCTAGCTTCTAACTCTTCTTTAATCTGCATTTAATAAAACGAACTATCACACCCGGCCCATACCCAGGAGGACATGCTCCCGTAGCACCGACAGCGGCCCCCAGAAGAAGACTAGTGTCTGCACCACAAGGGATGCATCGTGAATACGTCGTATGGGGACACACTCTAAGCCGAATGGTGGTTGTGCGACGGAAACAACGTGATGCGCAATCATATACCCGGGATCCATTCATCATGCACTCAAGCAACATACAAAAACAGACTATACTATATTTCATATATGTGAAACCTATTTACAATGAGTGAGTGCGTACATAAAACCACCAAAAGCTTTACAATGAATACATGACTACTGTCACCCTAGCTACACAATCCAAAAGGAAGCCGAAGTATGCCGTAGAAGTCCCGTACCAAGTTGAGATCAGTCTGTCTCAGCTGATGACCTCTAATCCTTCTCTGATCGCTCTCCCGTGGGCTCAGAACCTACGTTCATCAAATGACAAACGCTGAGATAAACTCAGTGGTGCTAGAAACTCATATAATCAATCATGAAACATATAGCAATTCATCATAAACATCATATGCAATGCAAATGCCAATGTTTATATCATTCACCCTCA
>CANYBF010312625.1:0-11328 GCA_948192965.1 Dalechampia spathulata
TCTGGAAAATCGTGAGGAATATGCGTCGTGCATCAGGCAATGTGCGCCACACATAGGCTGTGTGTAGCGCACATCACATGATGTGTGGCACACATCAGAGGCCAATCTGCATGAAAATTAAATCTGTCAGTACAGAAATAAACTACAGATAAAAATACACAACTTTAATGAAGACAGTACCTCATTTTTAAAACGAATCGGCCTCCGGTTCATCAAACCAAACATTAATTAAGCAATTAATTGAAATAAATGATTTTAAAGCTAAAATCAAGTAGATCTGGACAATATTTGACAGATCCAAAACCCCAATTGCATGGAAAAGCCACTGGAGTTGCTAGATTTGTCAGATCGGAAAACGGTTCGGGCGAAAATTGGGTTTTTCTGTGAAAACTGAAGCCTATGTGCGCAGCACATAGGCCAATATGCGCCACACATTGACTGTGTGTGGCGTACATGGGCATATGTGTGGCACACATGGCAGAGAAAACAGAAGGAAAACCAAAAAATTTTCAGCAGAAACCCTAGATCCAACCCCGATCTAGGTATATCGGACCTCAAAATGGGTTTTGCTTCGTGGATTTGCATCCAAATCAAGAAAAATAATTTTAAAGCTAAAATTATTTAAAATCCGGCAAGTATTTGGCAAATCCAGGACATTTAAGGCATGAGGAAGCCTTAAACATCATTGAAATAGCCAGATCGGGCGAAAAACCGAGTGAAAACGAGAGAAAATGGCATTTTCTAGAAAATTTTGGGGTGATGTGTGCAACACATTACCCCATGTGCACCACACATAGGCTGTGTGTGGGCACACGAGGTGATGTGCGCAGCACATCCCTTGCAGAATAGTAACAGAAGGAAAGAATTAAAGAAAAGAAGGAATTTTACCTTATTCCGGCCAGATTTTCTTCTTAATCTTGCTTCTTTCCTTGTTTAGGGAGCCTAAACTAACCAATTTTGTCACTAAATCCAAGTGATTTAATTAATTAGGGGCCTAATTAATTTGTGGGAGTATTTTGGCAGATTTTTGCCTTGCCTTAGGGTAATTTTTGGATCCCTAATTCAGACCCCAAACTCTATATTTAGAGAGCAAAAATCGGGCGTGGCAATTTTGTAATTTTCACCCGGATTTGAAAATTTTCAAAAGCAATGTGCACCACACATCATGTGATGTGCACCACACATTACCAATGTGCTGCGCACATCAGGTGATGTGCGGTGCACATCGCCTTTTGACCCCTCGCATGGGGCCCATTGTGGTCACTTCCGGGATGCGCCCTGAAGCCTATAAGCGTTATTCAACGTAAGAAACAACTTTGTAGAAGAAAGTTTTTCCAAATTCGGTCCCAAAGAGGCTCCCGACCAAACATCTTTTTTATGCAACGTGCGATGCACATAGGGCGATGTGCACCGCACATTGCATTTTTACCCTATGCGCGCCGGCTCGTACGGGCAAAACTGGATGTGTGCCATATGTCAACTAAAGTGCAATCGACATTCTAAGAAACTTTGCAGTTATAAGTTTTCTCAAATTCGGCCTCGAACACCGAGTTTCGGCTAATGGGCCCATTTTAGGGTTTGCGACCCTATTTCGGTCCAAAATGGCATTTGGCGTGCCAAAAAGTCGTGCCTCGTGTAGGTACTAGTAGAAATGTGTTCTACACGTCAAGAACACTCAAATTGGTGAATTTGGGCGGTGGGTCCATCTAGGTACTATTTATGATGAATAGTATCCGTATGGGCCCCACAGCGCAAAAGGGCCTAAAAAGTGGCAAATAGCATGCCAAGCGTTTTGCCTTAAGTAAGGCAGCAGATAAGATGTGTTATGTGCATACAGAATACATCAAAGTAGACTATAGTGAGATGTGGGCCCCACTAGTGTTTAGCGGGCCCTACAGCGTGGTGAGCCCAGAAATGTGGCACTCGGGATGCCACAAGGTATACCTTGTGTAAGGCAGCAGCGGAATGTATTCTGTAAGTACAGAATACACAAAATAGGCTAATTGAGGAAAGCGGGCCCCGCCTGCATACTATTCATAGTGAATAGTGACCTAGATTCAAAATACAATATTTTTCATTCTATGTATCCTACCACGCGTAGGCGGGTGTGAAATGTATTCTGTAAGTACAGAATACACAGAATAGACTAGTAGAAGCTATGAGCCCCACTAATATCCTAGGTGGGCCCCACAACGTAGTGGGCCCAGAAGATGGCATTTGCGATGCCAAGTGCTGTGCCTTGCGTAAGGCAACTGGAAAATATATTCTGTAAGTGCAGAATACACAGAATAGGTTAAACAGGGGCAGCGGGCCCTGCTATTGCCTGAGTGGGTCCCACAGTGTAGTGGGCCCAGAAGGTGGCATTTGTAATGCCAAGCGCTGTGCCTTGCGTAAGGCAATTGGAAAATGTATTCTGTAAGTACAGAATAGGTTATTGGGAGCTGCGGGCCCCGCTTTTGCTTAGTGGGCCCCACCTATGCACTATTCATGATGAATAGTACCCAGGGCCAATAATGCAATATTTTGCATTTCAAGTGATTCGTCTTAAGTATACAATAGGGAAGGGTGTTCTGCATACACAGAACACTCAGAATATGTGGCGGGTCCCGCCAGGCGCCATGGTGGGCCCCACCAATCCTGAAATGTTCTATGCATCAGAACACACAGAGGAAGACACAAAGGTCTATGTGCCTAACAGGGATTGATATCAGAGGTTAAATCCTAGCCAAATCAATAAAATCCCTAAGTGATACAATAGTGAAAAGTCAGGGTCAACACCATCATTCAGTTTTGTAATCCAATATGCTCTCATTTCTTATTCTTTTCTTTCCTTTAAAATTGTTTGTTATCATCTTTTGTCTCTACTAAACATGTTGCTCCTTTAATAAAACTTTAAAATTTAGAAATAAATAAAATTATTTATTTATTATTATACAATGGGCTCCAACTATATTATTTTGCTTGCTTCTTAATGCAATTTAAATGCGATTTATTGGCTTTTTCATTGTTTATTCAATATATATATATATATGTGCATGTATTTGCATATTTGGAACTTTTGTATTTTGATGCATAACATCGAGTAGCATTGCAATTTGAATTGAAAATGTATTTTCAAAATTATTTAACATTAATTGTTTGATTTCTTAAAAAATATGTTTTAGTAAATAGCTTTTTGAAAATATATATATGTAATACCTTTTCTAAATATCATTTTTATATAGTAATTTTAATGAGAAAATAAAAAATAAGATTACAAATTGCTTTTTAAAAATATAATGTCAAATAAATCTTTAATCTCAGCATAAGAAAATTAATTTGAAGATTCCCCCACTAACAATTTCATGAATTATTAATGTTTCTTAAATTAAATAATAAAAATAAAATTTTATATTTTTAAAATTTATTTGAAATCTTGAAAAATCTATTTATGTTTCAAACGAAATGATGCTTGTTGAACATATAAGATGTTTGTTAAATTGAATAAAATTTTGAATAGACCAGCTAAGCTATCCCTTTTTTTCTTTGTATCAACAACATGGTGGTAGATCACAATAATTATTGTTGAAGAAGAAAGGGAAATTATAAAAACTATCATTTTTTATACTTCTAAAAAATAGTATTAGTATATATGTATATTATTTACTAGTATATGCTCGTAAATGATTGATAAATAAATATTTATGATATATTATTTATATATATAATATATATTTATTTATAAATATTTATATATAAAAAGAATAAGAAATAAGAAGAATGAAGAAAAGGAAATATGACATAGAAGGTAGAAAAAGAATAAGAGGTAACAAGAGTTTAGGAAATTAAAAAATTAAATTGGAATATTTATAAAAATACGTAAGTTTTAAGTTTCCCTTTCATAAAACCTGACCTAATTCTTTTACTTATCAACTTTACCTATTTTCTTTCATATCTAAAATATTTTGAGTTTTTTTGGAAATACCCTTTTTTTTAAACCGCCATTTTCTCCCTTCATGAAATTGTCGCTATTATATCGTCGATCACTTCCCCTGTTACCATCTTCCTCATTGTGCCTTAGTTTAATGTTTTTATTGTTGGTTTTCTTTAATTAACTCATTCATTTTAGTTTCTCCTTTCAATCATCAAAATGGATAAGAAAAATATTGTGTCTTCTAAATGTAAGAAGCTTGAACCATACGAGGTTTTCTATTCTTTTCCTTGATTGTCAGAATACCTGATATTTAGAAAGTGAGTGTTAGAAATTGAAGTTTTTCATAACGGATCTTCAAAGAAATCACATGTTGTGATTAAAGAATCGTTGCAGGAGAATAGGTAAGGAGCATGCAAGGTTTTTGCCTTTTATTTTTTAATTTTCCAAATAGGTTTTCTTCATTTTTTTACTTTTCTTTTTCTTTTTTTTTTGCATGTGGTTGATATGAAAATGTGTTACTATAATTTCACTTATTTTTGAATTTTATGAATATTTGATCATTTTTTATTAAATTGAAATATGAATGAAATGATTTTTGTTCGTTTAAGATGATTTTGTTTATGCTAATGTTGTTGGTATATGATAAGTTTATCTACATGTATTATGGTTTTAAGTTATGGTTTATATGCGGTTTACTATAGATTTTAATATGATTTTGATTCTATTATTATTGTTGGATATGATAAGTTTGTTTATTGTGTACTATGGTTTATATGTTAAGTTTGCTTATCTATTATTATTGTTGGATATGATAAGTTTGTTTATGGTTTATATGTAATTTATTGTATGTTTTAATTTATTTTTGATTCTTGTTGGTATATGATAAGTTTATCTATGGTGTACTATAGTTTTAAGTTATGGCTTATATGTGGTGTGCATTAGTTTTTAATATGTTTTTTATTCTTGTTGGTGTATGATAAGTTTATCTGTAGTGTACTATGATTTTTAAGTTATTATTTATATATGGTTTATTATAAGTTTTTATATATTTTTTTTTGTTGGTATATGATAAGTTTATCTGTGGTGTAGTATGGTTTTTAAGTTATGGTTTATGTATGGTTTACTGTAGGTTTTTATATGTTTTTTTATTGTTGTTGGCATATGATAAGTTTATCTATGGTGTACTATGGCTTCTAAGTTATGGTTTATGTGTGGTTTACTGACGGTTTTATTTTTTTTTTATTGTTATTGGTATATGATAAGTTTATCTAAGGTGTAACATGTTATTATTGTTGGTACACTTTTAGTTTATGTATGATTTACCTTTTGCTTTAATAATTTTTATTTCATTCATGTATTATGTTATTCAAATAATTTTTATTATGTTATTATTTTTAGTTTACTTGCGATTTATATATGGTTTACTTAGGGTATTAATGCTATTTTTACTTATTAGGTAATTTATTGAATTCTTATTAGTATTCTTATTTTATATTTGTTTGTTGTGTTTGCAAGAATGAGATTTGTTAGTTCCATCTAATAGTCATTTTTTTGCCAAAATAAATATATGTTTGAATATAGATATTAATATCATTAGGAAATAGTTGACAGATGGCCAATTGCAAATCTTTAGATAGAGTTGTTTAGGTCATTTTTAGACATACCACCTTTTGTTATGCAGCATCAGATTATCCATTTTGTTTTATTATACGAGGTTTTTCTAAATAAACTTGATAAGATTTAGGTTAATATCAAAGGTTTTAGATTAAGGTTTAGGATTGGGGAATTGTGTTTGATTATTGGTTTAAAGTGTTCGGGTGAAAATATTCTTTTCAAATTAATTGGTGATAAATGTTGGTTAATAGATGAATATTTTAATGGGATTAAGTTATTAAATAAGCAAACACTTCATAATGTTTTTATGAGTATGAAGCCTTTATGTGATGATGATATTGTTAAGGTGCCTTTGCTTGTTTTCATTCATTTCTTTTTGCTTGATAATAAGAATAAGAATTTAGTTCCCAAGTCCTATTTTCAATTAGTTGATAGTTAGTTTTTTGATTATTACATATGGGGCTATGAGTCATTTTTATATACAATTAAGTTATTGAAGCATGGATCAAAATCTACAAGAGAAGCTAACCCTGTTCCAAAAAGATTTATGTATCATTTACTGGGTTTTACATATGTGTTTCAATTATGGTTTTATGAGGTTTATGGGTATGTGAATGGTAGATACAGTGTTCATGTTAATGATGCAATTCCATAAATTCTTAATTGGCATGTATCTAGTCAGCTAGATTATGATGGTTTCAAAATGGACATTTTTTCCATCAACTTATCCAAGGTAATCTTCTTTTCATTTTTTTATATTTGCAATTTATTAATTTATTATATGTAACTAGTTTACAATAAGACTACTATTGGTTTCCTATGACATTTTGATTATAATGTTTTAATTTACCACAAGTATACACCATGTGTATATATGGTTTACTTTTATCAACATCTTATTAATGTCTTATTTATTTGTAGCTGAATTTAAGAAATATGAGCTCTACTTTTAGAAAAGATAATTAAACTTCAATTGAATGAATTTTTTGATAAAGGTAAGGGTAAAATTTTTCATGATTTTAGTTCGCATGATCATAAGGATGATAATGATGCTTTTAATTTTGATTTCAAAGAAGCATTTGAAGGTATTAAGAATGACTTAAATGTTTTGTATGAGAAGCAAAAAATTCTTGGAAGTCATGTTTATGATATAAGTTCAAAGTTTGATGTGAAATTTCAAGAATTGTATAAGATGTTGTCTCTTATTTACCAAAAAATTGGATGTAAGATTAGTACTAAGGTAGTTATATTTACATTTGTTATTGTGTTTGTGATTTACATGAACTTCTATTTGATATTTTTTATACATTTTCTTAAATTTTATAGGTTGGAGAATCTGAAAAATAGTTTATTGTTGAAAAGGATTTTGATCATAAGATTGATCAAAGAGGAGACAAACAAAAGGAATTTAGCTATAATTATGTTAATAAGTAATTAATTTGTTGTTTCTCAAGAAGTTTTTCCTGATATTATTTTATATTTATCCAGGTTGTTCATGATGAAGAAGAAAAGGTTTGAGTCTTTTTCCTTATGTTTGTTATTTCGGTACACTTATAGTATACTAGATATATACCTTTTGTTTCCTTTGTATACCTTCCATTTTCTTTCTATATACTTGTTATATACTTATTGTATACTTCTTATATACTATATTTAAAATATAGATCGATGATGTTATTGACTTTGGTACTGTTAAAGATTGTATCATTGATTCCAAAGATGATGATACTGAATTTGTAAGTGAAAAGTCAGATTTTCATGATGGTGTTGATAAAGGGGGAAGCATTTAGTTTAAAAAATATTGATAGATTTGAAGAAAGACAATCTAAAGTTGGTGCGATAGTCCTTTATGTTAGTTTTAATAGTATTATTGCAAGGCAATGTAAGACTTTTATTGATGAGGTATAATAAAATTTGATTAATTTTCTAAGTTTAATATTTCTTTTACATATGTTGTATTTCATTTATATTCTTATGTTATGGTTTTATGTTTCATTTTTATTGGAAGCATGATGTTGATGAAGATATTAACCCAAATTTGCTTCTCAAGTTGGTTGATGATGTTGTGGCTGTTGCAAAACAGGTGTTTAAGTTATATAATATCCAAAAAGTGTTGAGCTATTTATAATGTTATTTTATGTACATTAATTTTTAGAATACAAGCGATATAGAAGAAATTACTGATGATGAAGATTATGGTAATGTTTTTACTACACCTGAACTTGAAAAGAGTGTTCATCCAAGTGATGTGTTGAAATCACTTTACATTTAGCAATTCAACCAATCAGATAGCAGCGCTTCATCTAAGTGTTCAAAGAAGTTCCGGTAAAGATGTTGTTCCTTTGACAATAATATTGGACTTGAAGTCAATGGTGATTTATTAATGCAATTCTTAAATTGGCTTAAGAAAGGATTGAAGAAAATAAACAAGTAATTTTTTACTTTTTATTTTTACCTTTGATCAATAACATTTACAATAATTTTATTTTTACTTATTTTATTTACTTTGTTTAAATTATTCATTATTTTAAAGGAAAAAACTCTATTCTTTAAAGATAAATAAATTGTATCCATCTTTCAACTTTGTTATGGATATTATAGATGAAAAGGTTAGGTTTCATACGTTACAACATCCTGATCGTCCTTTCAGTTCATTGGTAAGTATATATTAGTTTTATTATTCATTGAATTTTTGCATTTTATTTTTTTAAAATAATACTATGCTTATTATATACTTGCATTAAACTTATTGCCAACTAGTATACCTTTGTGAAACTTAGCATTATGAAGATTCAACTTGCATATGTGTTTATGATCATATGTTTGATTATTTTCTATTTTTGTGTTTTGTTTCTTTCCAACACATTGATGTTTTCTTTTATTATTTGAGAAATAAAGGATTGTTTATTGATGGTATTCCCAATAAGTTAACAACAATGGATAATTAATTTGACTAAAATATTCAAGAACTTTTTTCTACTTATCAGAGTAGAGGGTGGGATTATGTATATGATTATATTTCTATTGATGGTTTGATTGGACAATATATTGAGGATTTTAGGATACCATATGATAGACCATGGCATGAAGTTGATATTTTACATCTCTTTAGTTTAACCAAACTTACTTTATTTACTGCCAGAGTACTTTAGTTAAGTAGTTGCATGATAATTTATAAAGATAGAAGTCTGAAGGAAACTAAACCATTTACCAATAAATTGTTGATATGTCCAGCTGCTTTACTGATGTTCTAGTTCTGCGACTTTGCTTGGTCCTACGTTTATTAATTGACGAACGCTGAGTATAAACTCAGTGGTACTAGTTATAGCATGTAATACAAGTAATCATATAATCTATTAGTTATAACATTTAAAAACTTAAGGCATTTATATTTCATGACGTGTTGATGCCAAGTAAACATTATGTCATATACTTCAAAATAGCATGTCTATTTTATTTGTATATCATGTCATACATGTATGAATAATTTAGCATGACTATCTTAAAATATGATGAAATTCCAACCATAATAAATATTTAAGTGAAGTTGATATATCATTTAATCATATATATGCATTCTCCCTCTTATTCCTTGTTTCATCATTCTATTTAAATGTGCATTTACTGGGTCTTTCGTTATAACATAACTTTGATTCTTTACATATGAGCTCATTTAACATCTTACTTTTCAATTCCATTTCTTTCATATCATGATAACATATTATTTTATTCCCGTAGGAATTTATATCATTGTGCTCAATATAATCATTTAGCTTTTTCTCATATCACATTATGAGCGTCGGTTTCTGCCGAGGCCCAGAGCGAGGCTTGCGAAAGTCATGGACCGGGGACCGCACTTGGATCGAAAGTGCAGTCTTCCTAAGGGGTTCCCTTAGGGAATGATACAACCTCGAAAGAGTCGTAAGGGAGTCGCCACCGGATTGTTCCGGATTGGTTCAACCGACCCACAGCATGAGTGCTAGTTAAACCCTTCAGAGATTGGGTTCGGGTGGTGGAGATCTATTCTATGAGTTTCCAAAATCAAATTTACCATTTTAGTTGGGATTATTTATCCTAAGCAGGCAAGCATGCGAGCGTAATTGTAAACACACAGCGCGTCATGTGAATCGGCATTGCAAGGTTGCACGTAGAATGACATATAAAGCTATATGGCATTTGGATGGCATGGCATATGCATGTCATGTGATATAGCGATAAAAGGTAACATGGCATATGCATGTCATGTGAGTATGAATGACATATCATATGCATGATATGACAACCTAATATGTAAGCACATATTATGGCAAATAGTGTATGGCGTTATGCGTTAACATTTTGGGATTCATTTTAGCGTTGGGCATATAGCGTATGCAATGCGTATGCATGAATAACATATCATATGTATGATATGTGAAGTGATGGATGTCATGACATATGTATGGCATGGCATTATAGAATGATATACGTTATGCATGGTATGTGAATGATGTATGGCATACCATATGTATGATATATGTTATGTTATAATACATAGCATATGCATGACATGTTATATGTATGACATACCAAATGCATGGCATGTGAGGTGGTGCGTGACATGGCATATGCATGACATGTGTAGTAGAATGTGCTTGTGTCATATGACATGATATGTGAAATGTTAGATTATAATATGATGAAATGTATGGCATACCATATGTATGGCATGTGAAATGGATGATATACTATATGTATAGCATGTGAAGTGAATGACATACCGTATGCATGGCATGTGAAATGAATGACATACCGTATGCGTGGCATGTGAGATGATGAATGACATGGCATAGTGGTGTGTATGTGAATGTGTATTCAATATAGTATACGTATGACATACGGTATGATACGCGTAATGGCATACAACGTGGCATAGTATATGACATGGCATGGCATATATGTATGCATGACAAGGTGTATTGGTTGATTGAGTGTATTGGATTGCGTATTTGGCGTTTGGCATATTGGCGTATTTATATGTATGTGCATACAGAATACAATATGTTATGGCATACGGTATATGCATGGCAGGCATAGTAGTGTGTGCATGTGTCATGTGACATGACATGTGACATGATGACATAGTATATTTAGGCAAATATATGAATGAAAAATAAAGGCCGGTGAAAGGGAATCGAGGAAATTAGGGGATACAGACAGGAAATAGGGGGATTATTATAGACCGAATAATAAATCCTATCTTATTACAAATATTCCTCGCATACATTAATTCCCGGGTATTAAGTAATACCCCTTTTCTCCCTCAAGTTGCATGATCCAAAATGCACGATGGATTAATATGCAAAATAAACAAATAAATTCATTAGTAGCAAATGAATTTTAGATTTAATTGACTAATCCAATACCATTTAAAAGTATGAACCAAGAGCCAAAATCCAGCAATTATTAGACAATAATTAAAGCAATAAACACGAGTCGGATCGTGAAAATTCATTTAAATAAAATAATTTTAAGCAAAATTATTTTTATTTGATCATGGCAAATTTAATTGGGAGGACTATTATCACACATAATTTTTTGAGATAGCCCTACGACCAATTAAAAACCAATCCTATCAAAAACTGCATTTATACGATCAAAAATTGCATTTTATCGTAAAAATTAATTTTAAGGCCAAAATTAATTATGTAAAAATTATTTTATGACTTTTCCAGAATACTTAAGTCACTGTGAGACTTAAATACAACTCGATATGTCAAAATATGGCCAAAATACGGCCCAAAATACAATTTTCTGGAAAA
>CANYBF010312676.1:0-21641 GCA_948192965.1 Dalechampia spathulata
TCAGCTGAGACAGACAGATCTCATTTTGGTACGAGGACTCCTGAGGCATCTCCGGTTTCTTTTGGTTGTGTAGCTAGAGTAGTGTGGCAGTAGCTATGTATAGGCTCTTGTATTGTATAGCTTCTGGTGGTTTTGTATAGACACTCACTGATTATATAACAGGTTTTATATAAAGGAAATATGGTATTGCCTGTTTATGAATGTTGCATGAGTGTACGAATAGATCTCGGGTATCGAATGTATGAACATCACGTTGTTTCCGCAGCACAACCACCATTAGGCTAGAGCGTGTCCCCATACGACGTCTATACGATGTATCCCTGACGTCACAGGTACTGGTCTCCTCTTGGGGGTCGCTGCTTGTGTCGTGGGAGCATGTCTGCCTGGGTATGGGCCGGGTGTGATAAATCGTATGATCGCACCACCCAATGGTATGCATTTACTGACAAATAAAATTCCTGCGAGCAATGGTACACCTATACCAAACTCAAGGAAACAAGGCTTACTTGATACGGTCAGCCATATGCCCGTACCATATATCAAAGCAATTTGGTATGCCTATACCAAGGCAGGTACACTCATACCACTCATAAAAACATACTTTAAAATGATAAATAACTTAAATTGACTCACACGTGACATACACATCAAAATCCTAAGTCTAACAATCTTCTACTTTTTAATGTTGGCAATCAATTTAAGTTCAATTTGCAAAACATGTTTAAATGAAATTTTGATTTGAAAAAATTTTAGAAATCTCCCCCTTTGTTTTAGAATTTATGCCATTAATTACACAAATCAATCAATCATAAAGAGAAGGAGAAGGACATAAAAATTAGAGTAAACTATATGACATATGATCATAGTAATATATATAATTATAAAAATATAAACAAAATCATATGATCAAAGCATTATTTAAATTAATTATAATCAAAATAAATAATAATAAGCCATAATGAGAATAAACATGATAGGATAATAAACTGAATAAGCATCATATGCTATATAAACTCAAAAAGATGTCCAATACAATGATCAGAGCAATAAAGAAAAGAAATAACAATAATGAATAACAATAATGAAAATCAAAACTAAAATCTCCACTATCCTAAATCTTAAAGTATAAAACATCTCCCCCTTTGACAATATCAAAATGATCACTATAGGTCCTAAAAAGGAGGTTGACTCGGTGGAGGAATAACAAAACGATCCATCATGACACTGATGGAATGTAGGGTCTCAGAGGTGGTCATTTGAAACTCGTGAAACTCTGCTGTGTGCTGATCAAGTCACTAATCTTTAGAATGAATATGATGATGAATATGAGCAAGCTACTAGTCAACCTAGTCAAAATGTTGCTCAAAAGCATCTAAGCAATCCAGCCGTGAAATAATAACAACAAGCTGCTAGAAAATCAAATCAGTGGAAGTAGCAATAGCTGGAGCAGGAGTGGAAGTGGCAACTGAAGCAGGGGGATCAGGAACAGCAGCAGAGGATGAAGATCCACCCTAGAAGTGACGTTGTCATTTGTGGCTCAGAGCCACTTGACATGTAGCGTCAGTAGAAAAATTTGAAGGGTCAAGCCACTCTGTAGGTGTGTCGTTTAGAAGTGGCACCTACAAGTACTAACAAACCTCCACATCTCATCATCTATAGAGAGAAACAATGTCATTGGGAAGGCCTGATGACTGAAGATGGTTGAGTCATTGAGAAATATACTCAGTGTGAATGACAAACTCATCATCTAGAGTACGCTCAAGGAGCATGGAGTGATTAATGAACGATAGATCTAGGTTTGGACTTTTCGGTCCGGGTGTAGGTAGAGAAGTTGGAAAGGCATGTAGCTGCTGGCAGATGTGGTGAATAATAGGACCAAAAAGAATAGCCCTGCCAGGCTGCTTTTAGATGATGAGCTCATGGAAAGAGGTATGAAGCCAACGTTCAGATTGGATCGGTGTACCCATGACCGTAGAATAAAGAAAGATCAGGTCAGGGCCAATAATAGTATCATTAGACTCAGATCTCTTGAATATCAGATAGAAGATGAGTCTATAACAGTAGAAAAGTGAGGGGGATTTGAGACAGGAGGCTTTAAGCCTTGGGGGACTAAAGGAAGTATCGAGTATGATCTCCCTTCAGAAGTCGTTGTGGTCAAATACCGCGGATTTGGGATTAGAAATGCCATCAGTGTGAAAATTAAAAATTTGATCAAACTCTGCAGGTGAAAGAGAATAGGGCCTGTGAAAGAGTCTGAAGGTACAAGAAAAAGAGGTAGACAGAGAGAAGGTCTGTAGGAATTCTAAAGCTACAGACTGAATAAAATGATTATCTAGAAATGCAAAATTTGACCAACCTACATTGGCCAAATACCGCAGAACATCATCCTCCAGTCCAGTCTGATGGAGAGTAGGATGACATGTAAAATCAGAGTGAGAAAAGACCTTTTCACTCAAAATGGAAGTTCTAACAGCAAAAGCAGAGGTAGCACCATCATAAGGGTCAGAGCCTGTAGGAATTGTGCATTTAACTTAACGTCTATGAGATGAAGAGCCATCACAAGACTCGAGAGTAGACATAAGTAAAAACAGTGAAAATAAAACAATTTAATTAAAATAGGATTTTTCAAAAATTCGATAGAATTTCAGCTAATTTTTGAAAAACTTAAAAATTAGTACATGTATGAAAATAAATATAATTTGACACAAAGCACCACAACACAATCCTAATCAACTATTTCTAAAGAACCTAGAGCTAAAAAAAGCCTAGATTGAGCAGAAAATCAGAAAAAAATTAGAATAAAATAGTTAAAATCAAAATTAAAAACTGAAGAATCAGACAAAGATAAACCAAAAATGATGAAGAGGATTGTGGGCAAATGGATTTGTAGTGTTTTGGGACTGATTTTATTGAATTTGGTGAGGATTTGAGAGAGAAAACAGAGAAAATAGGAATCTGGTAACCGGCGGTAACTGAAAAATCACATTTAAAGCTGGTTTTCTAGATCATATATGCGCGTACCACCTAGGTGTACGGCTGTACAGATCAAAAACAACTGAAAAGTCACTATCGCATACGGGCGTACGGGTATGGTATACAACTGAAAAGTCACTATCGCATACAGGCATACAGAAACAGTACAGTCGTTACACATTTTGAAGAAAAATGCCTTTAAGACACATACAGGTATACAAGAATTATGTATGGCTATACGATATATTAACTAAAAAATAGAATTAAGGCGTAAGAATCTGTATGGGTATACCAAACACGGTACGGTCGTACGAGGCCAAAAAATCAGAAAATTTTGAAGAGTTCTAAGGGAATTTTCCAACCTTTCTGGAGTCCATTCATCAAACCTACTTCAAAAATGATCCATCTATTATTCCTAACTCATATTTGATGAAGTTTAATCTTTCTTCATTAAGGGGTTTCATAAAAATATTTACCAATTGGTGATTTGTATCAACAAATTCTAATATAACCTTCCCTTTTTGCACATTATCACATAGAAAATAATGCCTAATATCTATGTGCTTAGTTCTAGAATGTTGAATTGGATTCCTGGACAAATTTATAGCACTAGTGTTATCACATTTAATAGAAGTACATGAAACACAAACATTATAATCCCTTAATTATTGTTAAATTCAAAGTACTTGAGCACAACAACAACCTGTGGATATATACTCAGATTCAGCAGTAAACAGAGACACATAATTCTGTTTCTTGCTAAACCAAGAAACCAAACAATTCCCTAAGAAATGACAAGTACCATATGTGCTTTTCCTATCTAACACATTTCCAGTAAAGTTAGCATCAGAATAAGCAGTTAAGTCAAATAAATCATTCTTAGCATACCACAAGCCATAATACATAGTTCTAATCAAATATTTGAAAATACGTTTCACAACACACAAATGTGATTCCCTAGGAGATGACTAAAATCTAGCACACATACACACAATAAACATTATATCAAGCCTAGAAGTAGTTATGTAAAGCAAACTACCTATCATACCTCTGTACTTCTTTTGATCAACCTGTTTGCCACTTTCATCTAAGGAAAGCTTTGTGGTAGTGCTCATTGGAGTTTTGCTCAGTTTTACATCTTTTAATCCAAACTTCTTTAGCATTTCTTGCATGTATTTTACTTGATTGATGAAGATTCCATCTTCACACTGCTTGACTTGAAGTCTTAAGAAAAACTTCAACTCTCCTATCATGTTCATTTCAAATTCTCCCTGCATACACTTAGAGAACTCCTTGCATAATTTTTTATTAGTAGCACTAAATATGATACCATCTACATAGATTTGAATAAGTAAGATATCATATTTATAATGCTTAATAAAAAGTGTTGTGTCTGCTTTGCCTTTTTCAAAACCATGATCAATGAGAAAACTACTCAACCTATCATACCAAGCTCTAGGGGCTTGTTTAAGCTTGTATAAAGCTTTGGTAAATTTGAAAACATGGTTTGGAAATTTAAAATCCTCAAACCCGGTAGGTTATGCAACATAAACTTCTTCATTGATGAAACCATTCAAAAATGCATTTTTCACATCCATTTGAAAAAGTTTAAAGTTCATGTGAGCTGTATATGCCAATAACATTCTAATAGCCTTTAATCTAGTTATAGGTGCAAAGGTTTCATAAAAGTCTATACCCTCTTCTTGACAATATCCTTGTGCTACTAACCTAGCTTTATTCCTAGTTATGATATCACATTCATCAAACTTATTCCTAAACACCCACCTAGTTCTTATAATAGATGCATCTCTAGGCTTAGGTACTAAGGTCCATATATTATTCCTAACGAACTGGTTTAGTTCATCCTGCATAGCTAACACCCAACTTTCATCATCTAAGGCTTCATTTACATTCTTAAGTTCAATCCAAGAAATAAATGCAAGGTTGTTATGAATATCTTTGAATTTAGAACGAGTTGTCACCCCTTTTAATGTTTCACCTATGATTTGCTCCTTTGAGTATCTCTTCGGGAAGTTCCACTCCTTTGGAAGATCATGCTCAATTTGAGTTGTAGCTAGGTGAGGAGGAAGATTATTTACTTTTTCCTTGTCAACATCTTTAGGTGTAGCTTCTTGTTGATGTTCTTATTCTTCACTTTGTTTCAAAAGAATTCATACATCATCATCAACAATGTCCTTTCTTAGACCAAGGGAGTTAGTTTCATAAAAAAAATATACACAAATTCCTCTACAACCAAAGAACATTTGTTAAACACCCTATATGATTTGCTAGATGTTGCATATCCTAAGAAAAAACCTTCATCAATTTTTGAATTAAATTTTCCAAGGTTATCCTTGGTGTTTAAAATGTAGCACTTGCATTCGAACACTTTAACATACAAAATTATTGGTTTTCTACCATTCCATAGCTCATAAGGAGTTTTGTTTAAAATCGATCTTAAGTGAACTCGATTTATGATATAACAAGCGGTATTGATTGCTTCGACCCAAAAGTAAGATAGTAATCGATACTCATTAAGCATTGTACGTTCCATGTCACAAAGAGTTTGATTTTTCCTTTCAACTACCCTATTTTATTGAGGTGTTCTAGAAGATGAAAAGTTATGATGAATGTCATGCAATTCATAAAATGATTTAAAACTTTCATTTTAAAACTCTTTTCCATGATCACTTCGTACTGAAGAAATGTAATAATCCTTTTCATTTTGTATTCTTTTTGTTACATTTTGAAAAGCATTAAATGCATCATCTTTATGAGCTAAGAATGAAATCCAAGTAAACCTTGAGTAGTCATCAACAATAACAAGTGCATAATGCATACCACTTAAACTAGCTACTCTAGTTAGTCCACACAAATCTATATGCAACAATTGAAGAGGTTTGGAAGAAGTTACCTTGTTTTTCACCTTAAATGAGGACTTTACTTATTTTCCCATTTGGCAAGCTTTACACACCTTGTCTTTGTAAATTTGATCTCTGGAAGTCCTACCACATGTTAGTTCTTTCCGAGATCATTGATGCTTTCAAAGAGAGCATGTCCAAGCCTTCTATGCTAAAGTCATGAGTCCTCACTTATATAAACAAGACACTTCACATTTTTATTAGGAATATAATCTAAATCAATCATATAAATATTCTCTATTCTATCTCCTTAAAAGACTAGCTTATCATCACTAATCCTATAAACAAAACAATCTTTAGGATCAAAAATAACTTTAAAACCATTATCACACAATTGATTAATGCTAAGTAAGTTATGTTTTAATCCTTCTACTGATAAAACTTTGCTAATAGAAAAGTTGGAACCCTTACCGACCTTACCAATTCCAACAACTTTACCTTTGGCATTGTCTCCAAAGGTGACATTACCTCCCTCATATTCTTTAAGGTTGGAAAAGAGGCTTGCATTGCCGATCATATGTCTTGAGCATCCACTATCGAGGTACCATTTATTTTCACTAATCTTGGATCTCAAGCATACCTGTTAAACATAAATGCATTTACTTCTTTTTAGGTACCCAAATGTATTTGGGTCCTTGGGGGTTAGAAGTATTTATATCATCATTCCAATGCATCTTCCTAATGAAACATCTATTGGTTGTATGCCCCTTTCTATTGCAATAATGACATATGACATTCCTAAATCTAGAATGATTATGCACATATTTCCCTTTGAATGCATGAGAATGATTATGATTGCATGAACATGAACAATGATGTACCTTATTAGCATGCATGTTATTTACTTTAGGATTAACATTTTTCTTTTTAATATCCTTTGGTTTTTGAGTTGAAGTAGATGCTTTAACAAAAATCATGCTTTTAAAGGTGTGGGAGGAGTTTTGATTAAATCCAATACCTTCTTTGTTACCACTAAGTTTTTGGTGTTTCAAAATAAAATCGATTTTAACACCACCTTGCTCAAACCTAGAAAGATTATCTTTCAACAAATTATTTTCTTTTGAAAGCTTAGCATTTTCATCCTTTAAAAGCTTGTTTTCCTTTTCAAAGCCTTCAAGTTTTATTTTATAAGAATCAAATTCATTTTGTAAAACATTTTTCTCTTTTAAAATGGATGCATACCTACTTTTAAATGATTGATGCTTCCTAGCTAAGTTGTCATACTTTCCTAAGAGTTCTTTTAATACATCACATTCATCATCATCATATTCATTAATGTTATAATAAGATTGAGATGATATTGTTACCTCATCATTTTCCTCATTCATCATCGAACACCTCCTCATTTGATTCATTATCATCATCCCATGTAGCCTTCAATGCTTTCTTTTTAAAAGGCTTGGATGGTTTGTTGAGGCAAGCGCATTATCCCAGCTTGTTGCATTCATAGCAAACAACTTGATTCCTTCAAAAGTTATCCCTTCAGTTCAAGTCCTTTCTTTGCTCGAATGGCTTTTTGCCATCCTTTTCAAGCTTCTTCTTCTTCATAAGAAGTCTTGACACATTTGGAGAGGATGGCTACTTCATCATCAATCTCCCTTTCACTTATGGAAGAGGTATCTTCTTCTTTCAAAGCCTTAAGTGCAATCTCTCTCCGCTTGTCTTCCTCAACTCCTTGTTTTAGTGTAATCTCATGTGTAAGAAGTTTCCCTAGAAGTACATCGGTAGATAAAACTGATAAGTTTTTTGCTTCTTTAATGGATGTCACTCTAACCTCCCAATCCTTCTTAGGCAGCACCTGCAAGATTTTATTGTTGATGTCTTCTTTTTGGTACATCTTGTCAAGCTTCATTAGGCCATTGGTGATCA
This sequence comes from Dalechampia spathulata, assembly GCA_948192965.1. Lineage (NCBI taxonomy): Eukaryota > Viridiplantae > Streptophyta > Magnoliopsida > Malpighiales > Euphorbiaceae > Dalechampia > Dalechampia spathulata. The sequence goes on from CANYBF010312676.1 coordinate 7,764, forward strand.
TCATAAGTCGATTGTACATTTCAAAAATTGACTAATTTGCCTTCATTGTGAACAGCTTGTATTGATATGTTAACAGTTTGATTTTCTTATTTCGAACTTAATTAGTTCCTTCATGATGAGTCTCCAAAGCAGTCCATATTTGCTTTGTCGTGACACAATGTGATACTCGTCCATACTCCTCATGACTTATAGCATAATATAGTATGTTCATCATCTTTTTATTCCAAAAGTTTGCTTTTAATTCTTCCTTAGTTCAATCTTTTTTAGCTTTAAGAGAAATAACTTTATCAATTGTAGTTATTGGAGGTAAGAACTGATTCACCATCAAGTTGAACAACTCAATTCCATCATTATCTAAGAAAACTTCCATTCGATGCTTCCAATACGGATAGTTGGTTCCATCAAAAAATGGGGGTCTTGTAAAGGATTGACTCTCAATGGTTGCTATAGGATCTTTCACTCTAGAATTTTACTTCTAATACAAATGAGCACCAAAGCTCTGATATCAAATGAAATCCCAGTGGAAATGTCAACACGTATTTATAGTGGTTTGACACTAACTCTTAGCCTACGTCCACTTCTCCTAAGTCTTAACTTAGGGTTTCATTAAACTCAATCAATTACAATCAATATGGATTCCTCAATTGAATCTTAACCCTAGTGTTTTCACGATTACACTCAAACCTTTACAATGATATTAGTCTCACAAACTCTCAATTACAACGTAATGCCCAAGCATTAACTGCACACTAACCTATAATAACAAAACTTAACTCTTAGGTTGTAGGAATACAATAGAATAAGAGTTTACAAGGCTTGAATTACAATACAATAAGTAAACTTACTTGTAAATGACGTAGAACGCTTAAAGGTAGCTTGCATAGAGGAAACTAGCCGTTAGATACAAAGTATATTATGTTTTATCTGAAAATAAAATCATTAGAAAGGGTTTAAAGCCTTTTTAGAAAGTCGCGTATGGTTGTACTAGACATGGTACACCCGTACCAACTTAAAAAGCTACTTTTGAAAATAAAAGGGAAACTAGGTACGACTGTACCATCTATTGGTACATCCGTAGTAAAAAATTTTTCCTAATAAACAATTTTCCTACGAGTAACAGTACGGTCGTACCATCCAATGGTACGCCCATACCAAAGCAGGTTTACTGACAAACAAAATTTCTGTAAGTAATGGTACGTCTGTACCAACTAATGGTACGCCCGTACTAAACTCAAAGAAACAAGGCTTACTTGATACGGTTAGCCGTATGCCCGTACCACACATCAAAGTAATTTGGTACTCCCGTACCACTTACAAAAACATACTTTAAAATGACAAATAACTTAAATTGACTCACACGTGACACAAACATCAAAATCCTGGGTCTAACAAGCTTTTATCATTTTTTCTTTTCTTAGTTTCAGGATGTCTCTTTCGATTAATAGTCCTTTTGGAGCTTTTAATGATTTTTTATGATCAATTGCATTGAGTCTCTTATTGACCAATCTTCGTACTTCACTTGTTAAAATATTTCTTTCTTTTGGTGAATCACCTAGAATTTATATTATTGGAATTTGTACTTTTGATGTGATCACTTATTAAAACTTATTTTCATAAATTTTAATTCAAATATTATTGATTTTACTATTCTTAGGAATTTATCAAATCCTTAATTCTTCATTTATTAAAAATAAATTGAATTAAAAATGAAAAATTTAGATTTTGAATCTAATTATCACAATTCTTTACTTTAAGGCCAAAAGTATAATAAAAAGATAATTTCATTTTGGAAAAAAATGCAAATAAAATAAAAAGACATTATTGTAAGAAATATTTCTTAATTTACATAATTTTGAAAAATAATTTTGTATAACACATTGTTTACTTCTTTTTGTCCTTAAAAATATGTTAAGAGGAAATGTTTAAAAAAGGGACTAATTTTAATGAATACTAACTAACTTCATCCATTATTATATCCTATTTATCATTTAGACTTATAAATCTTTATAATACTCCTTTTTACTTAGCTTCTTTATCCAAATCATTCATGAGCTAATCGGAACTCGATTCAATAAAAGTTTATTTAATTTCATTTAGTAAAGTTTGTTTAATAAATGAGCCGAGCTCAAACTAGATAATACTTGACTCATTTAAGGTCGTGAACTAACTTATTAATTTATGTAAAAAAATTAAATTTTAGATATATAATCTATAAATTTATAATCATATAAATGTATAAAAATATTTTTTAATTTATTTATTGATATAAAATTATAAATATCTATCAAATATAATACTTTTATTAATAATTTTTTATTTTTTAAATAAAAAATAAAAAATATATTAAAATTTATATTTATTACACTCGTTTAAGATTTGATTAATCTTGTTTAAGCTCGCAATACATCAAAAAATTTTAGAAAGTTTATTCGAGCTCAACTTGATTATTAACGAATCAAGCTTGTATTTGTCTTGATTGGTTTACACCCCTATCTACATTTAACTATTTTGAAGCTTAAATAAGTAATTTCTTGCATAATTGCAATTTATTTAATTAATATACAACAAATTAAATAAAAAAGGATTTTTAAAATTAAATCCAACAACCAATCAATGGAAAAAGAACAATTCATAAGATATCGATTTTCTTTACTTTCTTCTTGTTTGGTTGAAAGGTTCAAAAAAGTAAGATTTGATTTGGTAAGGTCTTAAAATTCCTAAAATGAATTAAATTATAATTTTTATTTTACTTTTTTAAAAACAAAAGATTTTTTTTTGAACTGAATAACAAAAGATTGAGAGGGCTGTTTTTGCTTTTTTTTTTTTGTGTGTGTAAAGCTCACATTTTTCTATTTTCATTTCCTTTCTCTCTGTCTCCCTTTTCTTTCTTTTTTTTTTCTTTCAATTTTTCAGTTTTGTCTTTCTGGTCTTCTTCCTGTTGATTTTTTTGCCTTTTTTTTTTTTGAAATTTGGGTTTCCGTTCTCCCTCTTTATCCCTTCAGAATTAATTAAGACCGGGTTTTTTTAACAAAATTGCAGATCAAAACTTGAAAATATCTCTGATTTAAGGGCCTTCTCCTGCATTTTCAGATCTCTCAATTATCTGATGTAAGTCTGTTTCATATTCAAATTCAGAATATCTTCTTTGAGATTGCATAATTTCTCTTCATGAAGCGGTTCCCCTTGTACAGCATCTTTTCCGTTGTACAGTTTGAATTAGGGTTACATCGACTATCTGTGGACATGTCTTCATTTTGACGTTTTTAATTGTGCAAATATAAAGGCTGGAGGTTTGATTTATTATTGTTGATATCAATTAGGATATTAGAGCTTTGTGGTTAGTGTTAGGGCTTTTTACAGGTAGATATGATCAAACAGATATTTGGTAAGTTACCTCGAAAACCCTCAAAATCATCCAATAATGACTCGAGCAATGACGGTGGGGTCAATGCCTATTCGTCTCTCAACTCTACCCATGGACCCAATTCTCTAAACAACTCAAAGCAATCATCTTTTTCTTCAAAGTCCTCGAATTCTAGTTTGGGTGGTTCACGTGCAAACAATGCGAGTTCGGCTCCTCAGAACAAATCCAGTCAAGGGAAAAAGTCAGTTCATACCCCAGGCCAAGTAGGTCCAATGGCGGCTTCTGGAGCGTATGAGGCGTTACCTAATTTCAGGGATGTTCCTAGTTCGGAGAAGCAGAATCTGTTTGTTAGGAAGTTGAATATGTGCTGTGTTTTGTTTGATTTTAGCGATCCTTCTAAAAATCTTAAGGAGAAGGATATTAAGAGGCAGACATTGCTTGAGCTTGTCGATTATATTTCTTCAGCAACATCAAAGTTTAATGAGGTGACGATGCAAGAAATTACAAAGATGGTGGCAACTAATTTGTTTAGAACTCTACCTTCAGCGAATCATGACAACAAGATTCTAGAAACCTTTGACCCCGAAGAGGATGAACCGACTATGGAACCAGCATGGCCTCATCTTCAAATAGTGTACGAGTTTCTTCTTAGATTTGTTGCATCCACAGAGACTGACGCAAAGCTTGCAAAGAGATACATTGATCATTCGTTTGTTTTGAAATTGCTGGATTTGTTCGACTCTGAGGATCAGAGGGAGAGGGAGTATTTGAAGACTATATTACATCGCATTTATGGGAAGTTTATGGTACATCGGCCGTTTATTAGAAAAGCTATAAACAATATTTTTTACCGCTTCATATTCGAGACAGAGAGGCATAATGGGATAGCGGAACTACTTGAAATTCTGGGTAGTATAATTAATGGGTTTGCTTTGCCCTTGAAAGAGGAACACAAACTCTTTCTTGTCCGTGGTTTGATTCCTCTTCACAAGCCTAAATGTGTATCAATGTATCATCAGCAACTGTCATACTGTATCACTCAGTTCGTTGAGAAAGATTTCAAGCTTGCTGATACTGTAATCCGTGGTCTTTTAAAATATTGGCCAGTGACAAATAGTTCCAAGGAGGTTATGTTCCTTGGTGAGTTGGAGGAAGTTTTAGAAGCCACTCAGGCAGCAGAGTTTCAGCGCTGCATGGTTCCCTTATTCCGTCAAATTGGTCGCTGTCTCAGCAGCTCTCATTTTCAGGTGCTGAATTTAGAATGGTTATAATTTCTTTTACTAGGTGTTGTTGCTATTGCTGAATGGTTTTTCTGGCATGTTTCTACTTTGATTTTCCTGTGCATTGATGTTTCTGCGACTGTAAGTTTTTGGTTGCCATGATTTTTAATCGTGTTAGTATCAGGAAATTGATAAAACAACAAAACTAATAATGATTTGAATTGAAATGTGTTATGTAGGAAATTGTTCATTTAGCCAATCTGAAATAGTTTGGGGCAAAGTTTTAGTTAAGCATATGGCTATTTTAGTTTGCTCTGACAAGTGTAATAAGGAAAGTGCAGACCATATGGAACTTTGTGCATACTAGTGACAGCTCTTTTCTTTTTTCTGTAATATTTTGATATAAAAGCCGTGCAACACTTTTTTGACATGATATTGAATCTGGCTACTCGGTGGTCCTTCAAATGATTTTGTAGCAGTTTTTAATCCCCAATCTTTTGAAAATCATTTCTGTCTAATTTTACGAACTGAAGCTTGTTTTAACATGTTTGTCATCCCTATATATTCAAGAAATAAAGCATGTATAGAATAATTTCTTCATCTGCCTGAATGGTTCACCTGTGGCTTCTAAATTTATCAGTTTTAAAGAATTTTTTTAATATACTTGATACCTGTCCGACTCCAAGATACACTTTCCCATTTTTCTTGGCCAAAGCCCTACATATGCACATGTGGAGGGTTGTTTAGGAATAATGAATATTGGTAATCGTATGTATTTCTGACTTGAGCACTGATTACATACACATGGAATTTATCCTTGTTTAGTACTACTTCCAATTGTTTAGATCCTTTTAGGGCTCTCGCTCTTGGTTTTTGAGCACCAAGTTACCAAGATGTTCTTTTGATTTATTGCTTCCTATATTAGCTTTAAAGTTTTCTTTAATATGATTAGCTTGTTCTATATAATTGCCATACCTTTTTCTGAATGTTGGGGGATGTTTGACAGATATGAACTCCTTTTCTTTTTGGGAAAATGATCTTTGAAGGGTGGACCTGTAAAATTGCTACTTTTTGCTACTATTTTAGAAAACTGATGATTAGTTCTTTATTTTACTAGAAATTCTTCACATGTTGCATGTTAATATTAATTATTTAACACAACATTCATCATAATTCATTTCTATGTTAAATACAAGAATTTTATGTTAGTGATTTAATTGATTTTAATGATTTTCATTTCTATCAACAAATAATATCGAATATTAACTATTAAAATTTCACTGTTGGTGGAATTAGAATTTGTAATAACTTACATAAAGTAGATCTTTTAATTAATTTCCTTCTAGCAACTTAACATATATTACTATTTTTTTTACTCTATTTAAGATTTTCAGGTTTTATTTTATTTAAAATTGTTTAATAATATGTTATTTTACATTATATTTATGATATGTTATATTATAATATCATTAATTAATCAATTATATTTGAATACATGAATGCAAAAATAATTTAAATAATTAATGGTCATTGTTAGTATAGAATAAAATACAATTGAGTATATATATAATATAGAAATTATATTTTTTTCATTTAAATTCAAAATTATTTTCCATTAATAAATATAATAAAAATAAAAGATAATTTATTTTTATCAATTATTCTTTTATTGTCATGAAAGTAACTTTCATCGATTTTTCTTTCTTGTTAAAGATATAATGGAAGAATATATAGAAAATATATTTGACTTGTCATTAATCTAATTTCATTGTTAATCTAAAAAGTAAATTTTTTGTGCAATATTTATGTTTATAGATTTGAGTTTTTAGTTATTTAGATACTTTTAATATTCAATTATGTTAATTAAATTATGAATATTTGATTAGTATTCAATTTAAAATAAAATTCATATTTACTAATGATAATTTAAATTTATAAAAATTAGTGTTTATATTGAAATTAAATTCTCTTCTTATTAATCTATTGTTTTATATTATGTTTATAGAGAAGGGATATTTCCATATTTTTGTCTATTTATATTATGTTTATAGAGAAGGGATAGTTCCATATTTTTGTCTGTCCCCTCCTCCCTTAATAGTATAGATATAGTTATAGATTTAGAGATAGCTGAGTTTTGCTGGACGGTTATCTTGCTAGAAATCTCTTTCTCTTAGCTAAATTGCAGATATTCTTGGAAAGGAAATAACACATGCCATATATATTAAATTCTGAGAGGATCTTGAGCAACTGAAAAGGCCAAATGCAAAGAAAACCATTGTAAAGAATATTGTAAGTTCCGTATTTAAAGGATATCGAAGATGTCAAAGAACTGATTCTGAAATGAACGTTAGCAGGATGAATACTTTATTCAAAAAGTGTGACACCTTTGCTTGCTCCAGATCATTAACTTTTAACTAATTGATGTATATCCCTGTAAATTTTGAACCTTATGAGAATTGGCTGTTTTCTGTTGCCATTGACATGAAACAGATGTGCTACTAGTTCATCATTTCTTTTTGTGTGGGCATGAGCAAATACTCGGTAGTAATATGCTTTCTTTATCATCAATGTTGTGGATCTTTCTAAAACATTAGCAGTTGTCCATGGTGCTGGTTGTGGCCATGTAATTAGATATGCCTTGTGCTTGTCAACAGCGGACAACCTACAAGTAGAAAAGTGCACTGGTGTGAGTGGTTGTTTATGACCTGGATGAATTGATTTTCATTTGCAGGAAGCTATTAGCAAACAAAATCTTGAAATGTTGCTGAGCAGTCTGACCTTTGCATTTAGCTCGAACATGCTGCTACATCATGAAAATTAGTTGAAACATTACCTTTTGCTTGAAGGGTCTATTGAGGGTTTCCCATCACGTATATTTTATCATGGTTAAAGTTAGCATTTGTATGCCACTGCAGACCGATAAGAATATGTTTTCTGGTAGTGCTATGGCAAAGGTCTATCTAAAACATGGGCATATATATTTAAAATTATTAAAATTTTTTGTTGGATTAAAAATGGATGTCTTGGGATATAGCTTGAGAAGAGAAAACAAAGTAATGGGGCAAATATTAATTTATTTCAGTCATATAGGAGAAGGGTGATTGTGATATTGAGAATCTTGTGGTCGTTTGAATGAGGTCTGTAATCCGGTGCGGTTGAGTTTATTTGTCAGAAAAAGTTCATGATTGGATGTATTAATTAATAAGAATAAATAAAGCTATAGTTCTGTAGGTATTACGCCTAGTTTTCCATATCTGTTAAATCAGGCTTATGTATGTTTTGGATACCAAAGAATGTTTTTTGGGGGTCTCCATCTTGTTAAAAGGTGTTTCCTTGGCAGGTTGCTGAACGTGCATTGTTTTTGTGGAACAATGATCACATAAGGAATTTGATCACTCAAAATCAGAAAGTAATACTGCCTATCATCTTCCCAGCTTTGGAGAGAAATACGAAGGGTCACTGGAACCAAGCTGTTCAGAGTCTGACTCTGAATGTGAGGAAGATATTCTCGGATGCTGATCAAGAATTTTTTGATGAGTGCTTGGTTAAGTTCCAAGAAGATGAAGTCAAGGAGAGAGAAGTACAGCTGAAGAGGGAATCGGCCTGGAAAAGATTGGAGGATGTGGCAGCCTCTAAGGCTGTTAGTAATGAGCCTGTCCTTGTTTCAAAGTTCGCCTCCTCTGTGGCAATTGCCTCTGCAACAAGTCCACGTGCCACTGCAGCTAGTTGAGAGCTTTAGCAGGGTAAACTATCAGAGCTAACTCAAGCATGGAGTTGAATGATAAAAGGGGAAGAGCCTCAGCGGGTTCACGAAAATCGTTCTGCCTCTCTTCCCGGTTGCTTCTTGTTTCATCTTATCAGCATGGTAACGTGCAATATTGGTTTTGATGGAACTGGTCAATCCTTTTTTTAGGGATTCTGGGTTCATTCTGTTTTCATTTTTCATTTCAGCCATTAAGGTGCAAGTGTGTGTATTATAAAGAATATGATTTATAGAGGCAGTGCTTCAGAATTCCTATCTGATAAAAGTTTATTCCCCTGTAATGATGCAAGGATTTTCCCTCTGTATTTCAGCCTAGATGGTAATGCTTCCTTCTTGGTTTAAAACAGAACCTTTCTCTGTTTTTTTATCTTTTTTGAAAAAAATATTTGAGCAAGCAGGTGAATTTTGGCTGCTTGATTGCCATCTTATGGCTGACAGTTCAGCAAGTCATTTGCAATCCTTTTCTCAAAATCCACAAAGCGCGTGTGAAGTTGGTTCTGCACAAGCTAACCGATCTGCCTAAGGCAACCTGCTGACTAGATTCTGACTGACACAGTTTGTGAATCTGCCACAATCTTCGTTACCACTTTACTGTTGACAGGCAAGAATCCGCTGGCTGGGATAGTTATGCGTGCCTGCCGTAGCCACGTCCAATGTTGTTGCTGCTCAAAATATCAAACATGTCTGTTTCTAATAGTTAGATTATCGATGCATAGGGATCAAACGGATTCTACAAAAACTTGCATATGATCAATATCCATATTCCTCTTATTAACCAGGCAATAGAAATCGGGGGAATTGTATGGAATTTGGACTACGTGTCGTACATAATTTCACACATGGATTTTCACTTCATCGATATCCCTTAGGTAGTACGAGTTCTATTTAAGAATTCTAATAATATCAGTGGAACAATGATTTCATTCTTTCTACATTTACTTGGACCATGGTAATTTCAGCTCTATATAACATTTTCAGAAAAGGAAACAAAGCAGGAATGAACACATTCAAGGAATATTCACAGTGAAATGAACATAAGGATCTAATCAGAAAACCATATATATCTTTTATTCGTTTTTCAAACATATTTATTTATACATCAATTTTATACCTTCTTTCAGTTTTCCTTAATGCTGCCAGGATACAACACAAATCTAATGAATATAACACATCACTTCAGAAATCAATTGGCGGATTTAGCACCAAAAAACTTTGAAAGTTCCTTTATGATCGGCTTCTCTTTGATATCTCTTTCCTCACTAAGATGCCACTTCTTTGCTGTATCTTCAGCCTGGAATGAAATCAGAAGCAACAAGTTAGTGCCAAAAGCTAAGTTTTTTGAGAAAAGAAAGGAGTGAATTTTGTAGATAGGATGAGAAACTAGTAAATACCCATGTTCTTAGAGGCACCAATTGCTCTCTCACCATCTCCAATTTGGGTTGAACAAGGTCTTTCCCTTTGGTTTTGATATCATCACTCTGCCAACACAAAATACCAAGGACAAACTTTCAGTTAAAGAAATCTGAGATCATTTTCCAGGCGGTTTTCCAAAACATAAGGAAAAAAAGTGCACGGTACACTTACGTTGTGCAGCTCTAACTTGGAAACTAGAAAACTGAACACCAAAGTGGCTCCACCAAAAACTAATGCGGTAGCAACAAAGAAAGCCTTTCCAACTGCAAATCAATTTTCTTACATTAGCCCACATCAAATATGGAAAATAGCTCATTTTGTACAGCAATCAACAATGGTGCATGATGAATTCAACAAAACCTTGATCTCAAATCAATCGAGGTTGATTGAATATATCAACTTTCTTTCTTCTCACTCCAAATACTATTGTATAGCATCTTCAAGAAAATGTTAGTAATCACTTCACTTCAGCTTCTCATATACTAAAATTAGTTATTACAATCAACATTTGATTGGTTGAAGCTAACAGTTCATTAGTCTTAAGGAAAGGTGCCTACTTTACAGAGACCTTTACCCTCAAAAGTTCTCCTGGCTCAAACCAGATTACTCGGTCATCCATGGTCGATAAACGTTAGAGCTCAAGTTTTACAAAGAAAACAAAGAAATGATTTTGATAAAATGATTCATCAGAGCAATATTTTTCTACAAAAGTTCCCATCGACGAGTACACTTCCATTTCTAGCTAAAATAAAAGGAGGAAGAAGGGAAAGGGAAAGGAAGAGTACTTTGGGTTAGCCCTTGAGCAGCGGCCTTTAGTTTCTGGGGATTGATAGGAATATGTTTGTCTTTTCGCAATTCATTAGCCGTCGAAGCTAAAACCGAATTTTCCTGCGACGGCAATTCCCACCTGAAATTTTCAAACAGAAAACAAAATTAACGAACAGCAATTAACAGAGAATGCATTAATTTACTATTTAAAAACAAAATAAAACCTTTTAGGACCAAAAGTGACTTGAGGAAGAGAAAGATAAGCTCTAAGAGGATTAAGTTTATCAGGCGAAACAGACGATGGGGGTTTATTAGGGTCGGAGTGAAGAGCCCACTTTGAAGACGTGGAAAGCGAAGATGAATCGGACGGTTTACCGTAAATGTAAGAGGGTAAGGAATGTCTCAACACTTCAGGAAGCACGTCTGCTTGGGATTCGTTGGAGGCTTTCGTGGTGGCGGCGGTGGCGGTAGCTTTCTCCGCTAAACGGTTAACGGCTTGTTTGGATTCGTGGAAAAAGAAGGCAGCCTCTTTGCCTGCGAGTCTTCCCGCTAGAAAGCTCATTTCTTTTCTATCTGATTGCAATTTGGAAGTCTGATTACGTGGATCGTCAGGGAGTTTGATTTTCCGGCTATTTATAGTTTAATTACAGTCGCTATAAATTAATATATTACCGATTTTAAGCTGCTGCTACTAAACTCAACCATTCTTCTCAATTTTCTAAAATTTAAAGTTATAAATATAAAATTTATAGATTTTAATAGTATTTTTTAATAAAATTAAATATATTATATTTTTATAAATAAAATAAAGAAATTTAAAGAAATTATCTCTAGATGATTTTAATTTTATTAAAATAAAAGAAAGAAAAGTTATTTCTTTTTTTACAAGAAAATAATAAAATTTTATACATCTATAAAATATATTATTTTTATTATATATTATAATTTTACTTATAGATTTCTTACTTTTAAATAAAATAATAACTAATTTATTTCATAATTTATATTTATTAAATTTATTAAAGAGAAATTATAGCAGATATTATTTTTTTTATGTTTCATTTAAATTAATAATAATTTATGCTTATATTTAAATTTTTATGATTAAAAATTATACAATTATTAATTAATCTTTTCATACTTTTAAAACTATTTATTTATTTCTTACATTTTTCTATTTTCTCTTTCGTCTTGCTTCTTTTTCTTCTCTCTTTCTTTCTTTCGTTTTTACCTCGTAAAGCTACTTCTGCTTCTTTTCATGTTTCTTGTTCTCTTTCTCCTTCTTCCTTTTTCTTTTTATTTTTTAAATAATTTTAATTATTTTTATTTTTATTTCTGTAATTCTTCATGCTTTCAATTTTTTCATTATATAAATTTTTAATATTTTAATATTTTTATTGATTACTTATTGTGTTGACCGGTAAATACATTATATAATATTTTATATAATAAAATATCTAATAAAGAATAGAAGAAAAGGGAGGCGGAGGAATTGAATTAGAATTAAAATAATAAACTAAATTTAAGCCTACAAACTCACCTCAATAATAAATGAATCTAACTTAAATAGACTGATCTCATGTTTAACTTTTTCTAAATACTAATTATGAGGTGTTATAATTTTTAAATAGCATCAGAACCGTTAATTTGTCCATAAAAACCCAATCATTTATATTGATCTTTAAAAAAAGTGATATAATAAAACATAAATGTGAAATATGTAGGATATAAGTCTGGATTATTATTTAAAATAAACATAAAAGATAACATTAAACTAATACAATCGTCACATGTAAAATATTAATCTAACTTAATATGCATATAAATTATCTATATATTATTATATATGAATATTATAAAATTTAATCAAGATGGTAGAAATTAAAGTTTTTTTCGTATTCAATTAAATTGAAATATATAAATAATTAAAGTAAAATTATGAATTCATTTATTTTGGCAGTCTTTCTTGGTTGATACTCTATTTTTCTTTGTGGTTCTTGAGAAGGTTTGGAAATCTGAGCCACAATAAAAGAAGAGTCAAGTGTAGCGGCTATGTATAGTATTATTAAAATATAATGAAATGATTCTTGAGGAGCAAGCAGCAATTCTTGGAGCAGAAGGATTTACATTTTCTGGAGTCTAACCAGTTTTACGTCTTGTTCGACTCAGCCCTGGTTATTAATAAAATATATTTTATTTTTATAATTTTATCCAACTCTTGGGGTTTATAAAAGTAACATGTTGGACAAGGCTTTTTTACATAAAAATACTCGAAATGTAAAAATTAATGCATTAAAAATTCATATCATGGCATTTTCAAAAATTATACTGATGGAAAAATTTTGAGATTTTTATAGGAATTTCATTTTAATAAAAGCTTTACTGAGTTTATTATTTTCTACCTTTTTTTTATAAAAATATCATAAAATAAATAAATTTGAAAAATGATAAATTAGGAATTGTTAGAGATATAAAGGAATTAAATTGAATCGAACTTTATCTTATATAAGTTCAACTTATTTATAATCAAGCCAAATTCAAGTTAAATTTTTTTAATTTTTTGAAGTATTATAAACTTAAATCAGCTTAATAAATATAAATTATAGAATAATTTATTTACTTTATTATTTAAAAAATAAAACAGTTGTTAATAAAAATATTATATTTTATGAATATTTATGATTTTACATTAATAATTCTATTTAAAAAATATTTCTATTAAAAAAATATTTCTATACATTTATATTATTATAAATTTATAAATTATATATCTAAAATTAAATTTTTCTACCTAAATTAACAAGTTACCTCATGAGTTACTTGTCACGCCTTACCGTAACATGCTCCCGTAAAATAATTAATGATCCCCAATACGTGGAAATCACTAATTACTCTACAAGGGATTTCTATGAACTTTTTTTTTTTTTTTTTTTTTGTCTAATTGGTGTTTACCTGTTTATAAATTAACGATGCGTCGTACTAGTTCTTTGCGGAAGACTTAGTCCCTGAGTTACAATTTTAAACTTATGTCTTACAGATTAATTTACTTAATTAATTAATTAATTTCACTACTAACCAATTCCTTGTCCTCAAAACTTCTGCTGAGTTGGTCCTTTGGGAAATCCGTGCTCTCTACTATCTGTTAGCCTGCGTCCATCAAATGACGAACGCTGAGTATAAAACTCAGTGGTGCTTAAACATATAATATAGGAAAATAATGTGCATTTATAAATCATATATAATCAAATCATGAAAATCATAATAACTTCTCATTGAATATCTCTGTATAATCATTTTCGAATTTGACAACTAAACATCATTAATATATCGTCATTATGTATATCATATCA
>CANYBF010312854.1:0-11020 GCA_948192965.1 Dalechampia spathulata
TTATGAGAATGAAAATAAGAAAGAGTGTAAGGCATATTTGCATTCCATTGCATTTATCGAAATTGTATTTATGTTGCCTTGAATATGTATGTTTATCTATGTTTTCTTAGCACCACTGAGTTTTATACTCAGCATTTATCATTTGATGAACGTAGGTTCCGAGCCCTCAGGGGAGCAGCAGGAGAGACGGTTGAGGTCGTCAGCTGAGAAGGCATTCTCTAGGTGGTTGTAGAGCTGTTGGCAATCTCCATTCCTTTTTGTATCGTTTAGCTCTTGTTAGTCATAGCGGCAGTAGTAGATAGTGTTATGTTTTAGTGGTGAGTTTGTTATGTACAGAGTGAAACCCGTGTATATATTGGTTTGTTGTAATTATATCTTCGCACTGTAACAAACCATATGAATGAATGAATGTAACTTATTGAGGAGTAATGCATGCTTGTTTGATTGTATGCCACGCTACCCTTGTCCTCACCACTAGCGACTAGATTGTGTACCCATACGAATTCTAATACTCGGTTTTAGACGTATCCCTGGTAGGATACGTAGCGGCTTTCTGTCGAGGAGGTCATTACGTATACTACGGGAGCATGTTACCTCAGGTATGGGCTGGGGTGTAACAACTATTATCACATAAAAATTACTGGAGATAGTCCTACGACCAATCAATTCCAATCCTTTCAAAAAAATGCGTTTATACGAGTAAAAATGGCATTTTATCGTAAAAATTAATTTTGAGGCCAAAATTAATTATGTAAAAATTGTTTTATGACTATTCCAGAATACTTGAGCTACTGTGAAACTCAAATACCACTGAATATGTCAAAATACGATGAAAATACAGCCTAAAATATGGTTTTTCTGGAAAAACGTGAACTATGCGCGCCGCACATCAGGCTATGTGCGCCACACATGGGCAAGGTGTGGCACACATAGCATGACATGTGGTGCACATAGTGATGAATCTGTAAGAAAATGAAATCTGTCAGTACATAAATAATATATAGACCAAAACCAGCAACTTTAATGAAGACAGTACCTCATTTTGACCTCGTTTCAGCCTCCGATTTGATGAACCAAACAATTAATTAAGCAATTAATTGAAATAATTAATTTTAAGGCTAAAATCAAGTAGATCTGGACAATTTATGACAGATCCAGAACCCCAAGTGCATGGAAAAGCTACGGGAGTCACTGAAAAATTCAAAACCGAAGCGGTTCGGGTTGAAATCTGGTTTTTCTGTGAAAATCGGGATCTATGTGCGCTGCACATAGATCTATGTGTGCCACACACAAGCGACATGTGGCACACATAGAGCCATGTGTAGTGCATATAGCTTTTAAAATGAATGAAAAATCAAAAAATTTTCAGCAGAAACCCCAGATCCAGCCCGGATCTAGATAAATCGGACCCAAAACCGGGTTTTGGTTCGTGGATCGACATCCAAATCATGAAAAACAATTTTAAAGTTAAAATTATTTTAGATCCAGCAAGTTTTAAGGCAGATCTAGGGCATCCAAGGCATGGAAAGGCCTTGAATGACCCTAAAATGGCCAGATCGGGAAGAAAGCTGGTAAAAACCGAGAGAAAAACGCGAGTTTCTTTGAAAATCAGGGCCTATATGTGCAGCATATAGGCCTATGTGCGCCACACATGCGAAAATGACACAAAAACAGAAGAAAACGGGAAAAATTCGAAGAATTACCTCTAGGCAGTGGCTTTTCCTTCTTAATCTTCCTTCCTTCCATGTTTAGGGAGCCTAACTAGGGTTAATTAGTCTCTAAATCCTTAGGAAAAATTAATGAAGTGTTTAATTAATTTTTGGAGTGGTTTTTGCAGAGTTTGGCCTTGCCTTTGGCAATTTTCGGGATCCCCTTCAGATGACCCCTAGCTCTATATTTATAGAGCAATTTTTGAGGGTGGCAATTTTGTAATTTTTGCTCGGATTTGAAAAATTTTAAGACTATGTACGCCACATATAGGGCTATGTGCGCAGCACATAGTCCTACATGCGTAGCACATAGTTTGAAAACCCTCGCGTAGGGCCCACTGCAGTGATTTCCGGGATGTGCCCCGAAGCGTATAAGCGTTATTCGATATAAGAAACAACTTTGTAGAACAAATTTTTTCCAAATTCGGTCCCGAGAAGGCTCCCGATCAAACGTCTTTACTATGCAACGTACGTAGCCTATAGGGCTATGCGTTATGCACGTTGCATTTTTGACCTATACGCTCTGCCTCGTACGGGCGGAACGGGATGCGCGCCATATGTCCAGGAAGATGCAAACGTCATTTCAAGAAACTTTGCAGTTATAAGTTTTCTCAAATTCGGCCCCGAATCGAGTTTTGCTTAATGGGCCCAATTTGGGCCCAATAGGCCCATTAAGGCTAAAACGTGGCATTTAGGATGCCGTGAGTCGTGCCTCGCATAGGCACTATTGAAAATGTGTTCAGTGCGTTTAGAACACTTAAATTTGGCAAAGTCGGGTGGTGGGCCCACCGGTGTAATATTGATGATGAATAGTACTCTGGTGGGCCCCCTAGCATAAAAGGGCCGAAGAAGTGGCAAATAGCATGCCAAGTGTTTTGCCTCAAGTAAGGCAGCAGATAGGATGTGTTCTGTGTGTACAGAACACATCAAAATGGACTATAGTGGGAAGCGGGCCCCACTAGTGCTTGGCGGGCCCCACAGCGTAGTGGGTCTAGAAATGTGGCATTCGGGATGCCACGGAGTGTGCCTTGTGTAAGGCAGCAGCGGAATGTATTCTGTAAGTACGGAATACACAGAATAGGCTAATTAGGGAAAGCAGGCCCCGCTTGTGTACTATTCATGATGAATAGTGACTTAAGTTCAAAATGCAATATTTTGCATTTTGTTTATCCTACCATGCATAGGCAGATGTGAAATGTATTCTGTAAGTGCAGAATATACATAATAGGCTAGTAGAAGCTGCGGGCCCCACTAATGTCCTAGGTGGGCCCCACAGCGTAGTGGGCCCGGAAAATGGCATTTGTGATACCAAGCGCTGTGCCTTGCGCAAGATAACTGGAAAATGTATTCTGTAAGTCCAGAATACACAGAGTAAGTTACCAGGGACAGCGGGCCCCGCTATTGCCTGGTGGGCCCAGATGTGCACTATTCATGGTGAATAGTACCCATGGCCAAAAATGCAATATTTTGCATTTCAAGTGGTTTGCCTTACGTAGGCAACTGTAAGGGTATTTTGTATGTACAGAACACTCAGAATAAGTGGCGGGTCCCGCCAGGCGCCATGGTGGGCCCCACCAGCTCTGAAGTATTCTGTACATCAGAATACCCAAGGGAAGCCTACAGAGGCCTATGTGCATAATCGGGGTCGATCCGAGGATTAAGACCAAGCCGAATCAACAGATACCCGAAATCGCACGATGGTAAAAAGTCAGAATCAACAGATTGGTTCTCTTGATCCAGGTTGTTAATGCTCCTTTTGAGTTGATACAATAAAGGACCATTGCTCCCTCCAAAGCGCTCCTTCAACTCATCCCATAGCCCCTTTGCTAAGGACACATACGTAAATGATTCAACCAGCTCCTTTGATAAAGAATTCAAGATCCAGGATATGACCATGGAATCAACTCTCCTCCAAACTTCATGTTCTGCAATGCCTTCATTAGGTACATTATCGGAATTATTAATGAAACTTAGCTTGTTTTTCGCACAAAGAGCATGAAGCATGGATCTGCTCCATGGAATATAGTTGGGTCCTGTTAATTGCACACTGACGAGTATTTGCCCAGGTTGATCAGAGTTCTGAAGATTTGCATTTGATCCACTGCCTAAATTCAAAGCTTTGTAATCATCAGCTTTGGTCATTATGACGACTCAACTTAAGCTGAATAAGCTCTGATACCATGAAGAAAAGAACAATGGAAGAATACCAATGTATTTTGTATTTTTCTCTTTCGTCTGTATTACAATGGTATGTCTAGTCCATTAAATACAAGTGTCCATAACAGAAAAAAACAAATTGTAACCAAAAACTATACATGTGTACTGCTACTACATGTTTCTGGAATTCTCTATTGGAACGACCATGTTTTGCCTTTTAAATGAAATGATGTCGTGTTGTATGGCTTTGGGAACATAATGTTCTGCCCTTCTGTCATCTCCACTAGATAACACTTCCCGAAGTAGGTTTATTTTGAAAACCTTCTGCCTTCCTTGAGCTGTTTGTGCTTCCTCTTCCACTCGTTCTCTTGATGAGCAAAAATTGACTCCATTTCCACCATTGTGATCCTCTGTCTTTGTACATGAAACTTCATTCTTATCACTACTTTCTTCATAGCTCATAGGCATTGTAAGACATGCAAACATTGAGGAAATCTTATTATAATATTTGTATGTGTTTCGTTGTGCAACTTTATTTCCTTTTAGCATTAATTCTTTTGCTCACATGTGCACTAGTAATCACGTGTAACTTCATGAGTGTATTGATCATTTTAATACATGCACATCAGTTTATATTGATTTCTCCATCAATCATCATGCTCTCAGTAAGTAGTTACCAACTCAATTTATTAATGCATCTAAGCTATATATATCATA
Organism: Dalechampia spathulata; assembly: GCA_948192965.1. Lineage (NCBI taxonomy): Eukaryota > Viridiplantae > Streptophyta > Magnoliopsida > Malpighiales > Euphorbiaceae > Dalechampia > Dalechampia spathulata. The sequence continues at coordinate 4,584 of CANYBF010312854.1, forward strand.
ATTAATTTAGCAACTTATTCCTCTATTCTTTTTCCTTGTTCACTATATACTATTGTTAGCTCCAACACATAAGACACATGCACTCTCACATATAAGATAAACCACATAGATCTAAATATCCATGCAATTATTCAATCTAATCTTTTTTTTTACTTAATTCTGTAATTATTCACCCTAATATCCAAGCACTAGTTTCATCCTTTGACATAATTCCCATATAATTCTTTATTATCTGCTAATACCAAAGGCACATATGTTTTATAACTCTTGCGATAATGCCTATTTAATCATCCTAAAAGTTTAGTTCCTTGCCATGCAACAAAACTCATGCAATACAGATAATCTCATACTTGCACATATTGCAAGGTTTCATAATTCAATCATCATTTTAGTACGTCCAAGGTATTTGGTAAATTAATTTTTCAATCAAAATTAGCACCTAATTCTTTTATCTTAACTGAAGCGATTTAGAACTGGGTATTATTCGTCTAATTCTTTACTGCTGAGTTTGACACTAGCTTTGCCAGTTCATTAATGTTTCCTACATTATACCCTTGATAATTTACAAGCTATGATTGTTGCTAAATCATTAAAGAATTCAAAGCAATAACTAGCAAATTAACATACATATATACCTATAAATATTCATAGTTTATGTTTACTACCTAAATTAAATGCAATAATTCATTAATCAAGATTAAACCAATCAAGAAAAGGAGTTATGTTTGAGTGACTTCCTTAGTAGGCACCTCAATACGTAAAGACAGTTGTAAGTATAAGATGATCCTCACGTAATATCAGTAAATGTATTCCGTTGAATAAAGAATTATTAGTTCAATCCTTCTTGAATTCGACCCTTTGACTAATATTAGACTTCTCACAACCAATTTACATAATAATTAGGCGGTTAACCACAAGAAATATAAGCTTAAAACATGTTATTCATTCAATTCACAGTCTACTTATACATATTTCATGTGCACACATACTACAACATATCCATACACAACCAGCTAAGTTCACAAGGACCCATAAAAATTTGAGACTCACCTAGACCTTGACTAAATTAAAGAAGAATCTCAGCAAGCAGTTGAAATCCTCCTTCTCTTTTCTTTTTAAGTCAAGGTAACCCATATTAATTCTTTTTAGAATTTATTACCAAGCTTAAAGTCCACCACCGCCTAACCAAACAAGTCCAGAATTCTATTCCAGGGTTATAAACATTGTCCTTTTCCCTTGTTAGTTGTATTCTTACCATAGGCTTCATTCTTTTAATGTGGTGTATCCAATTTTATCGGATGTGTTTACATACCATTCTAATATCCTTTATTATCATTTTAACATCCTTTTGTTTTGCATATTAAATTGATAATCTTATTTAATTAATCAATTAATTAATTACACCAATATTTTTTATTTTATTATTTTTTATTTATTATTCTCTGGCACATCATTCTTTCTCTTCTTGTTAACATATTTAAATTAAAAAATTTTGTATACCTTTAATGTTTATATAATTAAATACTTAGTTACACTATTAAAATTAATTAACTAATTCTTTAATAATTTCTTAACCCATCTATTTACATCTATATGAACACTTACTGCTAATATAATAAAGCAATACATTTATATCATAAGTTCCAAAATAAAGCTTAAAATTTATCAAAACATATTATAATATGTATTCAATATAAGGTAGTTAAGAGTTTAAATATTCTTAATTTCTTGTGTGCAGATATAAAGCTTTAACATTATACTATTAATCATTTCTTAATCACCTGTACAATATATTTCCACTTCATTTAATAATAATAAAATTTAATATCTATATTTATAGTGAAAATAATTTAAGCACTAGTTATATTTATTATCCATCGACCTTATTTCATTGATAATTATTATAATATTCTTGGTCAACCTAACCTTAATTTATAACTTAACATAATTCTAACTATAATTTAAATAGTAATAATTAGGGTGGACGTGATAATAGCAACCATGACCTTTGGATTAGTATCAGTGCATGATGATCAAAATATAGCATGGAGTGGTGCAGCAGGCTCCACACATCCCTCTAACCCTAGCTACTAATTGATGACTCGCTCTCCTAATTAGAAGAGTCAGCACTCAAGACCCTCGACTATCATGTGGCGTTTATCCTTATAAGCCGAGGTGGTCACGTACTTAGGATACAAAGTCATGTTACACCAAGGATCATGACATACATGTTCCAATCAATATCAAGCCAATCAATTAAAACCCTACTTAAGTACATTTTGAACCATTTACATGCAATTTTATACTAACAAAGTTGTTTATTATGCTTACTTGGTCTTATTTCAGGTTGTTAAGGTGCCCCCTCAATGCATCCATATTGCTTTCAGACCTCCTGTATGGTACACACCATGCTTACATTCATAGGAAGCTGTGAGGAAGCCCATTAGGGATCTTAAGCTCTGGCAGCAGCCTAAACTCATAAGTCATGATCTAAAAGATTACATAATTAATAATAAAACTAGCAATAGCTACAATAAGGTGACATAATCAGTAAAATTTAGCTCATCTTGATGACTTGTATGAGATGGGCTAAGTCAACACTACTCCAATCTAATCTATTAGCCACAATCAAGTCATACATGGCCTACAACACTGTTAGATGGACATTGTTCCTCATATCATTAAATATTATACAACCCAACATGTACAATAAGAAGTATCAAGTGTATTACTCAATAATAATGCTTCAATTGACTTGAAGCTCCATGGTCCCCTCCTATAGATAGTCATATATGATGGAGTGCTCTTCCCTCACATATGGTGAGAGACTTGGTAGATGGTAGATGATATCATATAATTAGTTTGGTGATTAATTGAGCATAGAACTAAATCAACATCCCAACATACTCTAGTCTGGTGATCCTAGCAAAGATCCTAAGATTGATAGCATTCTCGTTAATAGGTAGATGAAAGGTATGGGTAGTATCCATCCACCTTTTAATCATAGCAGTGATAATAAAGCAATCACACCTCTTTTCCATGCCTATGAAGCAAGAGATGTAACAATCAAAATGACTTCCATTAATTATCTCTTAAACCTCTTATGGCAAATAAGAATACCACTTATAGACTCCTTGAATACTGTCAACACTAATAATGGTTCTCTCCCTTTGTAAATTATAGAATTGAGGTCAAGTTTTCAAACTCTAATTATAAAATTTAGAGCCCAAAACTTAGCCTAAAATACATAAATCCTAAGTTTAAAAGCCATGAAGCTTTTTCCTTTAAAATTATGAATTTTCAATACTTTTTCAGCAAAAAATGGCTTGATATATGCCATACATAAGCTAATTTTTTATAATGTGTGTTACATATAATGTGATATATCATCATGAGACACATTAAAAAATGTTTACTTTTCTCAAATCTGACACATCACAACCTTCTATACTAAGTCTAATCTTAGCAAAATATAATTTTTCATCCTAAAATAAGTCTAAATAGCTTAAAAATTAAAAAAATCCAACCATGGATGAAATAAAAAAAATCAAGCCAAAACATGAAAAATGCATCTTTTTTCTGGAAGAGCCCAAGATTGATGGGAGTCTATGATGAAGGTTTCCAAAATTCTATCATAAAAAGCAACCCCAAAATAAGCATCATTGGTTATTTACTCTCTTAATGCATAGTTCTATATGGAGGTCAAGTCTCGAGTTGTTGGAAGTATCCTCATTCCTGCTATTGTTGATTTAGATATGGGATTTTGGAGTTTAGTTAAGAGAAAATTAAGTTCTTAAAGGTTTTACAAGTGAAAACCAAAAATGAAAGTTACTCTCTTTTAAAATTCAAACTTAGATGCACCACATGTACACTAAGATGTACCATATATCACTTTTCTATGCTAACTTATCAACCTCCCTAAGAGTCTTGTAAGGGGCGTCAGCCTTTATTCCTTCTCCCTTATAAGAATACAACTTCTCATAAAAATTTCAAATTTTTGAAGTTTATTTTAACTACAAAGTCCAATTTTAATAACCCATAATGTCTAAAAATATACAAAATATACTGAAAGCTTGTAAAATGTTACTCAAAAATTCATGTAAATTCTCAAAATCATTTCAATTCTAATTTCATTAATAAATTAATTATGTATTTTTATGTTGCTAAAGGTAGGAAGTTAAGACAACAGATGATCGATTTAGTTAAATCTTTTATCACTGATCAAACCATTGACTAAAAAGGTGTCAAACTTAAGCAATGGAATCCAAATGTTGATTTTAGATATGAGACACATATATGATTATGGAAGCATTAATCTAGTAGTTGATCATATTTAATCTGATAGTCGATTAACTTAATCCAAAAGATGACCACTTAATCTTGCAATGATCATCATTGAGTCAATTATTGATTCTCTAAACCCCGAGCAATAGGCATCTAAACATAGCCTTAACGTGATTCACAAGCCTTGCAACAAAGCCATAGGTCTAGTAGTTGATCATCAATCAACTTTGATTTCCTCACTTGAACATCGAGCTCCCAATCATTGCATTGGGTTGGGTTGTAAGCCTCAACATAACCATTCCTAGTAAATCAATAATGATCTAACTAATTTTAATAATTAATTCTCAAACATAAAATCTAAATTCACAAGCCTCAATACAAGCATCAAAGAACAATTAATCAAGTATTATCATTCTACTTTTAGGTGAAAATATTTGTTGTGGTTAAGCCTCATTTTATCAACTTTTACTCATGACACTCTAAAATGGACCTAATCAAAGGGTAAACTATTATTCTTAAATTTTAATTTGCATGTGTTGCATACTTAGATTTTCATTGACTTGGCCTAGCATTGATCTTCATTCTTAAATTCAAGTTGAACACATGGATTTTAACACCTCATAAGTGTGTTTAGCTTATGGCACATCTCGCTTTTAGCCTTTATAACCCCACATATATTACAACATGTGTCGTATGTTGTACAATCTTGTATGATGTGAATAGCCTCTTTATGGTGCTTAAGTAAGGTGCACGCCATGTTATTCTACCATTTTAACATGTGAACTTTCATCCTAGCATGTGGTGCATGTTTCCTTAGGTGCATAGTGGCTAGTGCATATCACTTTATTTTATGATATGTGGCACATGTTATATGACATATAACACATGTCACATGATATGTAGTGCACTTCACCCTTAAGAAGCCAGAATTCAACATTATTATTACATTTTTAACTCTCCTATATTGTTTTCTATAAATACCCTTTAGGTATTTATATCCAAATTTAGTAAAATTAGACAAAATTTTACTTAAATTACTCCTAATTTAATTAATCACATAATTAACTACTTAATTAGATAATTACAGATAAATCAATCTCACTTAAATCTCTAACAACTTTTGGAATCAAGATTAGAAGCTCATTAGCATTGGTAAGTGATTAGAAGGTTCATTCCTCTTCTTTTCTTCATGCTTTCTTTGGTTTTACTCATGAGTTTTATGATTTTAATTATTTTTTTCTTGAGTTTTGAATGCTATAGTAGCATTAGTCTTTCCATGACTCTATATTATTTGTAACAGTCATATATTTTATCATTTTCCCAGCCTTCTTTCATGATTTTACCAAAAATCATCAATCTTTGCTTGCCAAAATCATAATATGTTGCATACATCCTACCATATCTGGAACACATATTAAATTTTTGCATGATTTGTAGCACACATCATTATATATATAGCACAGATCATGTCTAGATTTTTTAGAAATCTCAGTCCTACTTTGAAATTTGCTTACTTTTCTATTAAATAGAAGTATTAGTACTATTTATAACTTCACAATAATCTAAATGATCTACAACCATCAAACATTAATGGGTTTTGCATGGTTTTGGCTTTAAAATCAATTTTTCAAATTAAAATATCATCTTAATTTGATTTCAATTTAAATTGATATGACTGGATTTTGATTTGCATGTTTAATCAATTTTCAAATGATAACTGATGATTTTGGAGTCTTTCAATTCATTTCTCATGATTAAATTATTGATTTTTACTTAAATATCAATTTATCTTCATTATTTTCCAATTAAATGTCATTTAATTGATATATATGTTGGTGTATAAATAGTTCTAAATTAACATGCATAATAAATCAACAAGTTTTAAATTTGTAATCCTTATTTTCTAATTACATCACTGCAAGAGTACGGATCGCGAGTACAGTTTAAGGGTATCATTCTCTGGACCAAGAGCGGCTAAATACTAGCTATTAATTTTATCGATTATCTGTTAGTATATGCTTTAGAGCATCATGTGTATTTGTACCATACATTTTTCATTAATAAAGGCATTATTCATTATATAGTACAATGTTTTGAATGAACTTGTTTTACTTGGAGTATTAAACTATATATTGAAGTCCATGATATTGGAA
>CANYBF010312856.1:0-30103 GCA_948192965.1 Dalechampia spathulata
GGCCTAGCACAATCTAGCACAAACATCAACGTATCACAACAGAAGCGATACAATCCAATCAATAGAACATGCCTAAGCTCTATAGGCAATAGCAATAGAAATAAGCCAAAGATGGCTTAGAAGCATAAAGCTAGCACATACCTTAAAGCACAAGTAACTTCGAGTGTAAGCAAGCTTCTAACCCGGTCGCGCTCCCTGTGAACTTCTACTTCTCACTCTCACTCTCTCTCTCTCGTGCGTTTAGAATGTGAGGATGGAGGTTTGATAGGGTTAGGGACGTATGTCTGTTGGCTTGTGAAAGAAAGGAAGGAGGAAGCTTATAAAAGAGGCTAAAAATTGCCCCGAAAAGTCAAAACAGTGACGTGTAATCCACTGTCACGACTCGTGACACACTGTCACGACTCGTGACAGCCCTGTCACGACTCGTGACAGCCCTGTCATGACTCGTGACATCCCTGTCACGACTCGTGACACCCTGTCACGACTCGTGACAGCCTCTATCACGACTCGTGACAGCCTGTCACTACTCGTGACAGTAAGTCACCCAAGGCAAAAACTGTCCAAAACTCTCTGTAACGACTCGTGACGCTTATGCACGAGTCGTGACCACCCAACAACACTTCCCCAAGCCAAAATACCTACTGCAACGACTCGTGACACTCCCCCTTCACGACTCGTGACAGCAACCAAACTCACACTCTCATTCCCAACATGCATTCCCTTATGGCATTCACAATCACATTCATCAAATACAATTCATACACATACACACACGTACATACTCATATACACATACTCATACACTCATACACATACAAGCACAGAATACAAAACACATACGCAAGCAACCATGTATACATACACGTATACATCCAACACGCATACACAAAATCCTACAAACTTCTAGGGGGTCAAACACGGATGTAACAATAAGTGGCTTTCTCTTGTCTTTGCTCTACAGGTTTGACTTCCTTATAAGCTTCTATGGCAATAATGAGGGCACAATTCACTGAAGTTAATTCTTAATCTAAGTTTCCTAGTCAAAAAAAATTTATCATAAATTAAAGGCAAAAAAAGAAACTAAGTTCAAAAGAAAAGATTATTACAATAGTGTTAAAGAAAGAAGACGAAGGAATGTCATCTAGCATGGTTAGATCAATCACCGGAGCTTTATCAATTTCATGGGTCTTTAGTCTCTTCCAATAACAATCAAAGATTGATTCAAATTCTTTCTCATGTAATCCAACATATCTGGGGATAGCTCTTCTAAGTCATCTCTTATTTAGAAAATCTTCATAAAGATTGGAATCACCACTGCCTTCTTAATTAGATGCTCTCATAAAAGTTCAATCCTTTAGTGTATTCTTGCAAGGAAGGCCCAGGATTAAATTTTGTTGAGGTTTTAAATTTGGAGGATTTATCATGATAACTTTATGATTGGGTTTCCTTTGAACTCTAACTAGATTAATTGAATCCTATTTAGTAGTAAAAAAGACTTAAGACCACTCCTTGGACCACCACTCAACATAACTTTGAGTTGTATAAAGGCTCCCTTAAAACTTTGGAAGGTATTATAGTCTTTGATTAACTTCTAAGACTTATTAGGGAATTTCAAAATTGAAGAACTTCCTTCAAATTTGGTTGTCTTATTGGCTTTTAAAGATCATCAGGGATATCTTGAGTAAAGCAAAAGTGCCTACTAAATATAGTTGGACAATATGCTTGTAGATAAAATGTGTCCTTGTAATAAAAAGTTAGATAACTAGAGTGAAGACTGATGATGTATTCAATCCAATTAAATGGACTATCATAAAAGGAATCATTGTCAATTATGGTTGTTTCATGAGATGGAAAGATCACATGTTTGGTTTCAAATTGGTATTCTTTGAAAAGATTCTCCATTTCATGATCTTTAAAGAAGGTGAGCCATCCTTAAGCCTCCATAATAAGTCATGCAAGCAGAACTTGTGTTCTTCCCTTTAAAGAAGTGAGTATCATATATGTCTACTAACCAACTATAGACATAGTGAATTAGAAAGCAAACACTACAAGTTTAAGTTGGTTGAGTTAAATATTTTGCTCAATCCATGGTAGATGTTGGATAAGATTGGAATGGTTAAACAAAAGCTATCTCTAATAACCATCATACTTGCAACTTTAAAAGTGTTGGGGTAAATGAGATTTGAAACTCTATGTAGCAGTACAAATTTAGATAACCAGCAAGAAAGGAAAGTGGCTAAGTAAATCTCATGGTGTAAATCATGTTATTTTATGCCAAGGAGGATGAAAAGGTGTAGCTAAGCTTTATTCTAAGGTAAAGCTTTGCCAATTACTTCAGATGGGTAGAATATTTTCTTTAGAGCTGTAGTTCTTTTCAAATAATCTTTTCTTGGGAGCTCAGCATATTTGACATCTCCATAAAACTATAACTTGATCCAATCATTGATCTTTACTTGGTATTGGTTATTAACAAGCTTATAATAGAGATGGAATAATTATGGACAACTTGGTGGAAGAAATTCATTGCCATCATCATAATCCATGAGTTCTTCAGTAGAAGGTATAAGCTTAAAATGGGAAGTTTGCTTAAAGAATGCAAGTCACAAAGTGAAATTGAATCTTCTCTACAAGGTAAGAAGACAGTGTTTGTCAATGAATTCTAGTTCTCATAAAAGTATTGTATAATATTGGTGGACTTGTCATAAATCAAGAGTGATGTGAATATGGCATCATAAATTTGAGCTTGTGTGAGCAATGATGTTTACTACAAGAATATCTTCAAGCCATTCCTAATAACATTAAGAATAAAAAAATTCACCGGCAATCTTGAAAGTAGATGGCCATGAAAATTTTTTTATGGCAATGCACTTTTTCAATAAGAACAATTTGTTAGAAGAACTTTTTGGAGACTTGAAAGTGGACTTCAAAAGCAAACAAGTTGACTTGATAATGTCTTTACTTAAGTCCATAAATTCACAGGAGACTTTTTCTAACCAAGTTGGTAAAAATGAAACCATTAAAGGAGATGGCCATGATAGTGCAAAACATCCAATAATGGAAGTTTGGACATGTAGAATTATGTTCAAGTGCATTTGGTTGTTCTTGTCTTCCAAAATCTTGATGCATGATCTTGCTTGTCATCGATATGAGCTTCAATTTGAATAATCCTTATTGCTCTTGACTTCATTGGAAGTGTGATGAGATAATTCTTAAAAAAAATAAAGTAAAATTGTTGTTAGCTCTCTTGTGACATAAGAAAAAAAATTCACTTGAAAGAAATATTGAAAGGAGGAAGAGGAATGTGCATACTACCTCTTTGATGAATATGTGAAAAAATACGTTGCTCTTAGTCTCTATGTATAAAGGGGGATTTAGTTCAAATCATAATAGGATTAAAATTTTCAAATTGTACTCATATGTGGATTGAAATGAACAAGTCATAATAGGATTAAGACTTCAAATCCTAATGATACCTGAACTTCATTTATTCAAATCATGATAGGATTATTAATTTTCTTATCATATTTGAATTAAATATTCAAGACCATCAAATTCCTATTTGGAATAAATTATGATTTTCAAATTATATTTAATACTAATTTGAAAAAAGAAAAAAATCAAAAAAATCGGCATGGAAAAGAAATATTTGAAGTAAAAAAACTTTAACTATTTCTTATGTCCGTAAAATATTTTGAGATATTCATTCAAATAAATTCATGAATAAGTCTCAAGGGGGCATTTATAGATACCAAAATTTTAAATTAATTTCTAGATTAATTAAATATATTTTGAGCTATAAATTAATTAGATTAAATAATTATTTTAATCTAATAAATAAAATATATTTTATAGATCAATTAAATAAATATTTTTGATCTATAAAATAATTAGATTAAATAATTATTTTAATCTAATAAGATAAATATATTTTAAACCAATCAAATTATTTGGTTTATTATTTAAAATTAATTTTTTTAAATAATCAAATAAATACTATTAAAATAATAAATAAATAAAGTGATAATTATCTTGATACAATTCAAGTGGTTTCAAGCATTTCAAAGTAACATAAATACAGTCTTATTAGACTCTTTCTCATATCATTATAAATAAAGGAGCTCCCCTCATTCTAAAATCATATATTCAGAAGCCAGAAGTCAAAAGTAACAAGAAATTCTCAAGTTCATCAAGCATTCAACAAGTCCTTGAGGTGTTATTCAATATTCTCAAGATGTTCTTCAAATTTATCAAGGCACAAATCAAGTTCATCAGAGTGTGCTTAAAAGTTCATTAAGGTGTTCTTCTCAAGGTGAAGTTCAATTCAAAACCAAGCCCCTAAAATACTTGAATCATATTCTCTTCAAAATCAAAGTATAATTCAAAATCAAACTACAAAAACCCTTGAATCAAGTTCTTACTTCGAGATCAGAATTAGATGATTAAAGTTCTTTGTTATGAGAATTTTATAGTAGAGATTGTATTTTCACTTTAAATTAATAAATTTATTTGTTACTGAATTTCTAATTCAATATTATTTTTATTTTATAGATTTTGTGCATTACACATACATCCCAACTAATAATATTAATTTCTAATAAGTTTATTTATTTAATAATTAAATCTATTCATTATTCATTATATTTCTAACAAATTCAATTTTAACAATACATCAACAATTATTTTTAAATTATTTCAAATATATATTAAATATTTTACTTTTTAGAGCATATCAAATATTCAAATTTTACTTTTGCATGTATTATTACTATTTAACACCATTGATAAATTTTATTACAACATTAAATACTATTAACCTATAGTACAAACTATTTACAAAAAATTTTTACTTCAATACAAAAATGTTGTTATAAATATAAAATATATGTCTGTAATTTGTCAAATTACAAAAAAAAATTATAATTACTTGTAAATTTTATGTCATGAATATGATATAAATATTTATCAAAGAAATTAATTTCAAATTATTAATTTATTATAAATTAATGATTTAAATATTCACAAAATTGATTAAATTATATTTATATTAACCTACAATTTATTTTTAAATAAACATACGCCTCCTTATATAAAATATAATTAAAATCATATTTTATACATTATATATTTCAAAACATTATAAAATTATTATATTTATTTGTCATTATAAAATTATATTACATTAAATAAATCAATATATATAAAATATTATTAATATTAACTTATTAATTTCTCAAATCTGTATTTTTTTATAACTATAAAATTGCTTCATAACATATATGCCGATTAATAATATTAATAACAACTCTATTTATTTAATTATTAATTCCAAGAATTATTAATTATAATAACTCAAGTCTAAAATATTACATTTTAACAATGTTCAACAATTATTTTTACGTCTTCCATTTTAATAATTTTAATGATACTTCGTTTTCATTTCTATTTGTATTTTAAATATAGTATCCAAATTTCATGTTAATATGCAGATATTGAATACACATAAATAATAATAATTTATTGCTAACAAAAATAAATGTTTTACCTTATCAATATACTTATATAGATTTCTTTAATCCAATTTTTCAATACACTTCAAATAAAACTGTCAAAAATCAACAACAATTACAATGTAGTTATCATACCAACAATACAAACAATATTTTCCAAAAAATGCATATTTACCAACTCATTTTCACAACAAACATAATTATTTTAATTAATAAATTCAGAAATAATAATTTACATCATTCTCTTCTATATAATTTAATATATTTTCTATCAAATTAATATGCAATTTTAACTTAGTCTTTAAAATATAATAACACTATACAACTAATTGTAATAAAAATATATATATGCAAAGCACCATAAAATAATAAATAAAATGTAGTATATGTCTTATTTATGACTTTTTTCCATTACCTATCAAAAATATTATTTATTTTATTAATATAAGCAAAGTAAAAATTACGTGAGTTTATTATATTAAATATTTATAATCATTCTCATATTAATAATCTTATTCCTAAACCATCTAATTATAATATAATCATCATAAACTAATTAAAGTACAACGCATTTTATAATTACTAATTTTATACTTTATATTTTTTTATTAAATATAATTAATATCACCTGCTTTTAATTTCCCACTTTTTATTTTTCAAAAAAAGAAATTCAAACAAAAAAATAAAATGCCACAAGAGAATGAAGCCAATCACGTTCCTGCAAAATGAAACAAAGAAAATTAGGATACAAAATTGGACAAAAAATTTACAAAGAAAAATTAAGGAAGAGTAGAATAACACCAACAACTCGTCAGTTGGGCTAGGGCTGCTAAAAGGCTTTGGTAGGAGAAGAGGAAAAAGAGGGGATTAGCACAGCTGCAAGGCTTAAACCTGGGAGAAGAAGACACTTCGGCTGGGAGAAGAAAAGAGAAAGGCTTCAGTGGCTTGGGAGAAGGAAAAAACAGAAAAAAAAAAAAAAAAAAAAACTAAAGAGAGGGAGGAAGAAATAAGGATGAGTGGAGTGGAGAAAAGAGGTGGTTGGCCGCCATTAAGATCAACACTCGGATTAGACATTCACTCCTTTGCATGTTGCAAGTGCACGGAATCAAATTCCTTCAGTTCCTATCAATCCGTGTAAAAGAGATGGCCACTAGTCGTAATAACATCTACCTCTACTCTGTCCAACCTTTTTTGCTACATCACCATCCTCTTTGTCCTCTCCTCTCTACGTCCCCAGTGTCACCTCACCACTAGTCATTCTGACGGCCAACTAGTAAAACATAGCAAATCAAGAATAAGTTTTCAGTTTACATCAAATGACGAATTTAAGAGATTTCTTTCCCTAAATAGAGAATTTACTCTCATAAAATTCTATTATTATATATATAATTTTTATAAAAGGATTTTTATCATAATAAAATTGTATTATTATATATATTATATAAAATTTTATTGTAACTCATAATTTTATTCATAATAAAATTTTATTATTATACAAAGAGTTAAACTTTTCTTATCTTTCTTCACATTTATATAATTCATTTTTATAATATAATTAATCTAATTCAATTATATATTTATTCAAATAATTTTTATATTATACTTCACATTTTTATATTGTAAACAGTATTATCCATATTGATTATTTGACTTATCATTAATTATAATTTATTTTTATAACAAATTATATTATAATGTTTACCATTAATATATTTATAATTACTTGATTTTAATAATTTTTATTTCTACAAAAAAATAAGATTTTATTATTAATTGTAAACATTTTATTATTATTTGAATTGAAATTTACAATAACTTACATAAAAATCAATATTTTAATTAACTTTATTGTAATAATTTCACATACATTATTTTTTACTCTATCTTAATTTTTACTATGTTTTATTTTAATTAAGATTGTTTAACTATTTTTTATTTTATATTATATTTATGATATTTTTATATTTACATCATCATTAATTAATTATTAATTAATAGATTATAATTTAATTTAGAATTCAAAAATAATAAAATAAATATAGTTCTTCATAATATTAAACAAAATACAATTGTGCATTTCTATAATATAGAAATTATATTTTAAGTTCAATATATAATTATCTTTTGTTCATAAATTTAATAGAAAATAAAATATAACTTATTTTCATCAATTACTCTTTCATCACCATGAGAATATTTTAATGAATTCTTCTTCAAAGTTATAGATACAATTAAAAAATATATAACAAATACATTTGACATGTCACTAATCATGTTTTATTTTTTAATAAAAATACAAGTATTTTTTTAGAATTAATTAATAATATTAATTTAATTAAATTGTAACGAAACTTAGTAATTTATTTTGATTAAAATTCATTTCATATATATTTAAATAATTTAAGTAATTATCAATGTTTATGTTAAAATGTAAAATAGAAATTTTTTTGATAAAAATTGATATTTACAATTAAAAATAATTCTTTTACATAAAAATCAATATTTATATGAAAATTATGTTTAGTATTTTATATTTATTTTAGAAAAGAAATTAGTATTTATCATTGAATAGAATTTATTTATATATAAATTAGCTTTTACTTAGATAACAATTAGTTTTTATATGGAAGGAAAATTTATTTTTATTGAAGGATAGCTTTATAATATCTCTTATCCTCTTTCATTGTTTTAATATAGCATGATTACATGTTGATTTATCTTTTTTCAATTTTTAATTAAGATTATTTTATTTACATAATTGATTATAATTTTTGAATTTGGTTGATGAATTTTATATTATTAAAAATAATAATTATTATAAAATAAGATCAACTAATTAGTTTAGTAAAAAAATTTATTATGATTTTGAATATACATATGTATTTAAGATTAATGATGATTAAAATATAAATTAATATTAAATAAATTTACACTTTTAAATTTTTCCATCCAAATATTCAAGATAAGGTTTTTAAATATTTATCACATATTTCTAAAATTCTTTAATAATATATTTTTAATATATAATGCATATATGTTATAGTTTTAATAATTTTTGTAAATCCTTATTTTTGTATAATTTTTCTGATTTCCATATTTTTATAGAAAAATGCTAATTTTTGGTTTTTTAAAAGGTTCTTGCTATTATAATATTAGTAGCACATTTTCCTTCATTTCCATAAATAACAATTTTTAATCAAAAATAGCAACATTGATGTTCTTTAATTCTTGACATTTTCTCTTATTTCTCTTCATTTTATCATACTTTTCTTTTTTCCATTGACTTTTCATTTTCGATCTTCAATTTTTTCTAGTTTCAAGATCTTGATTTTCTTTACTTTTTTGTTATTTCATTATTTAATTGTTTGTTTTTAATTTGTTTATTAATTTCTTGATTTTTTATGTTTTCTTTAATTTCTTTAAGAAATGTTCATAATTATTCTCTATTCTTCTTTGCTTATGATCAAAAATTTGGTGTAAGAATTTCATGCATAATGTTAAAAATTATATTATTTCTTTCAAACTTCAATAACAAAAGAAAGAAAAAAAACTAGTTGATTTTTCTATTCTTTAAATTTGTTCATCATAAAACAAGCTATACAATTTTTTTTAGTTCATGTAATCTTTTTTTTTTTTTTAAGATTTAGTTATGATAGTCTTTAGATCTATTCACAAAAAAATAAGATATATAATTTATTTTTTTAGTTCTTATCTTATGATTTTTTTGAGATTTAGTCATGATATTTTATTTGAGTTCATAAAAAAATTGTATATTTTTTGAATTGAAGTGATGTAT
Source organism: Dalechampia spathulata (assembly GCA_948192965.1). NCBI lineage: Eukaryota > Viridiplantae > Streptophyta > Magnoliopsida > Malpighiales > Euphorbiaceae > Dalechampia > Dalechampia spathulata. The sequence goes on from CANYBF010312856.1 coordinate 9,304, forward strand.
TATTTTCTCACTATATTATTCATTTTTTTTATTATATGTACTTTGTTTTCAAATGAATTTTATGTTACATATGTGTTGGTGGTTATGCCCTAGGTCTATCTTATGAATATTGTTATTGTCATCTCATGAATGAAGTTATTTGTTATTTATAATGATTATATGTTACATTATAATATTTTTAGAATGATTATATTCCAATATCTTTGGTCAAATATTAATGACTAATATAAATTTTGATTGATAATTATGAGATAATTATATCTATGATACAAATCAAAATTATAAGTATTTTGGTAAATAGTTATCATAATGATCATGTCTATGAATCATTTACATAATAAATATTATATTTTGAGATAATCAAATGTTATCTTTAACTAGATAAGTACAAAGATTATGCTTGAACATAATAAGACTTATGCAAAGAGAAGAAATAATCAAGATAGGATTTGTCTCTTTATTTAAAGGAATATATCTCATGGAGCCTTTAATGAATAGGACTATAAAATGCATGGTCGTGTTCAAGCAAATTGATATAGTATCAATACCATTTGTTTTACTAGTTTACTCGAGATCGAGAAAGCATATTTTAACTATATAAGTATAATGTGATTCATAACTTATGTTCAAATCAAATATCATAGGATAAAAAGATTATGACATGTATTATGTATGGGCCCCATGGTTATTAATTTTAATGTTAACAAGCAATTCATTTAGCATTTGACATGTTTCATGAATTTTTAGGGCATGTACGGTTGTACCACTACTTGATATAGGCGTACCAAGAGCATTTGTGCATTTCTACTTGAGTTTGCATTTTTGGTAGAAGATTTAGTACTGGCATACCACTTATGCTATACGGTTGTACCACAGCCCCAAATTGACATTTGGGATTTTAGGAACTGTGCAGACGTACTACTTAGGCATACAGCTATATGTAACTCTAAGCAAAAACTTTTCTATCCTAATTAAAAGTGTTTCAACAGAATTATTTGCATTTATTACTTAGTGTAATAGACTTCTGTTATGAGAGAAGCATATATAATGTTAAGAATTCATTTCTTTAAGTAAGTAACTTAATTATTTTAAGATATTAAACTTCTTTCTCTCCGCAATCGCTCTTTCTCTCTAAGCTTCATTTATTACGCTACTTTGGTTTCTTTGTATTGGGTTGGTGAGAGCTATTGATTGGGTTTTATTATTGTAATTGAGAGTAAAATCTTGTAAGATTGATCTCTATTGTAAAAGTTTGAGTGTAAGCCTTGAAAACACTAGGGTTTGGATTCTTGATTAAGGAATCTATCTTTATAATTGTGAAAGAATTTAGTGGAACTCTAAGTTGTTACTTAGGAGAGTGGACGTAGGCTATTTGTATGTTAAACCACTATAATTTGTATGTTGCCTCTTGGGATTATAATTGGCATCAGAGCTTTTGCTTATTTGTTGCTAGAATCAACCTTCTAAAGCTAAAGATCAATGGCAACTTAAAGTGTAGAGATTCAATCTTACATAAGGCCTACCTTCTTTTATGGAACTAATTACCCTTATTAGAAGCACAGAATGGAAGTCTTTTTGGAGAGTGATGGAGTAGACTTATTCAACTTGATTGAGAATGATTATACTCCTCCTATAATTACTATTGAAGGTGTCACTACCTTGAAGCCTAAAACTACTTGGACTAGAGAAGAGTTCAAGGTTAATGCTAGAAATAAGAAGACTATGAACATGCTCTATTATGTTATAATTCATGAGGAATATGGTTGTGTTTCTCATTATATGATGGCTAAGTGTGGGATGCTTTAGAAACACACTATGAGGGAACCAACCAAGTCTGAATGAAGAAGGTATAACTCTTAACTCACCAATATGAGTTATTAACTAAAAGGGTAAATAAGAGCATCTCTAAAATGTATAATCGGCTCATTATCATCACAAATGAGCTTATAAAGTTAAGGAAAGTATATCATAAAGAGGACATCAACAACAAAATTCTAAGGGTATTGTCAAATAAGGATTAGGAAGCTAGAGTCACATCCATAGAAGAAGCAAATGATTTATCAGTTTTATCAACCGATGTATTTCTTGGAAAACTTCTCACCTATGAGATTACTCTCAAGCAAGGAGTTAAAGAGGATAAAAGAACAGGAATTGCCTTAAATGCCTCCAACAAAGAAAAAGAAGTGGAGTGCTCCAGTGAAGAGGACATTGATAATTAGGTGACCTTGCTTTCTAAGAGAATGAAGTATCTCCTCATGAAGAAGAAAAGATTTGAGAAAGACTTCAAAAAAGCCATTTGAAGCAAGGAAGGATCAAAGCAAGAGACAAACCTTAAAGAAGAATCCAACTACTTGCTTTGAGTGCAACAAATCGAGACACATAAGAAACCAGTGTCCAAGGCTTAAGAAGCCATTCAAGCCATTTAAGAAGAAGACATTGAAGGCTACTTAGGATGATGATAGTAAGTCTCATGAGGGTGAATCCAGTAGTAAAAGCATAACCAACCTTTGCTTCATAGCATTAACAAATGAACTTGACAAGGATAAGGTCAGTACTTCTTCTTAATCTTATTATAATGATGATATGGATGATGAGGAAGATTCTTTAGAAATTTTCTTAAACAAGTATAAGCAATTGGTAATTAAAAATAAGATTTTCAAAAGCAAGTTTTCTAGTATTTCAAAAGAGAATAAGGATTTACAAAGCCTAGTTGATGAAATTACTTTGTCTAAAATAAAATTTAAAGATTTGAAAAAGGAAAATATAAGTTTGAAAAAGGACAATGAAATTTTAAAAAAACAAAAGGATCAAATTTCAAAAGAAAGGGATTTATTGAAAGAAAATCTTTCCAAATTTGAAATTGATGGTGCTAAAATTGATTCTATTTTAAAATACCAAAAGCTCAAAGGTGATAGAGAGGGAATTAGTTTCAACTAAGGCTCTCCCTATTCATCTAAGGGACCTATATTTCTTAAAGCATCCTCTTCAACCATTAGAGATAGTGAAAAGAAGTGAGAGAACAAGGTGTTTAAACCAATCATTTCACTAGATTTAATAGGAAATATGGCAAAGCACATAAGTGTTTATGCACATGTAAGATAAGTCATAATCATGCATCCAACATTAAGAAAAGGAAAAATGTTCATCATAATTCTAGATTTAACAATATAATATGTCATTATTATGGTAAAATGGGATATAATAGTAATAGGTGTTTCATTAAAAAATGTCATTAGGGTCACAACCCCCATGACACTTATACCACTAACCCCCAAGAATCCAAGTATATTTGGGTACATAAAACAAAATGATTATGTTTATGTGATAGGTGTGCTTGAAATCCAAGGTTAATGTGAACAAATGGTACCTTGATAGTAGATGTTCAAGATACATGACCGGGAATGTAAGCCTATTTTCTTAATTAGAGAAATGGAATGATGGAAATGTCACCTTTGGAGATAATGCAAAAGGTAAAATGATTGGCATTGGTAAGGTTGGTAAGGAATCCTCTTTCTCTATTAACAAAGTCATATTAGTTGAAGATTTTAAAAAATAATCTTTTGAGTATTAGTCAACTTTATGACAATGGTTATAAAGTTATCTTTGACCTAAAAGGTTAACTAGTATATAGGATGTTTGATGATAAAGTTATTTTCCAAGGAGAAAGAATTTAAAATGTGTATGAGATTGATCTAGATTCCTTTTTTGACAAGTGTTAAGTTTCTTGTCTCAATAAGTGAAGACTCTCGGCTATGGCATAGACGGCTTAGATACACAAGCTTTGAGAATATTAGAGACCTTAATAAGAGTGAACATGTTGTTGGATTTCTTAAAATCAAATCTCTCAAGGATAAAGTATATGAAGCTTATCAAATAGGTAAGCAAGTAAAATCCTCTTTCAAAGCTAAAAACAAGGTAACAACTACTAAGCCTCTTCAATTACTTCACATGGATTTGTTTGGTCCTACTAGGGTTGCTACTTTAAATGGCATAAACTATACACTTATGATTGTGGATGATTACCCTAGATTTACTTGGGTTTCATTTCTAGCTCATAAAGATGATGCTTTTCAAAATTTGACCAAACGCATGCAAAATGAAAAAGGATTTTATATTTACTCTATTATAAGTGATCATGGAAGAGAATTTCAAAATAAAAGTTGTAAACTATTTTGTAATAATCATGGTATAAACCCTAGTTTCTCTTCTCTTAGAACTCTCCAACAAAATAGGGTAGTGGAAAGGAAAAATAGGACTCTCAATGAATATAACTTACCCTCATATTTTTGGACCAAACCAGTCAACATTGCTTGCTATATCTCAAATCAAGTCCATTTAAGATCTATTTTAAATAAAACTCCTTATAAGCTATGAAATGGTAGAAAACCAAGAATTTCATATTTTAGAATATTTGGTTGCAAGTGCTACATTTTGAATACCAAGGACAACCTTAAGAAATTTAACTCAAAAACCAATGAAGGAATCTTTCTTAGTTATGCCATTACTAGCATGTCTTATAGGATTTTTAATAAAAGGTCCTTAATTGTTGGAGAGTTTATGCACGTTGTATTTGATAAGACTAATCCTCTTAGTCCAAGAAAGGATTTGCTTGATGATGATAAAGGAACTTTCATGGAACAAAGAAAAGATCTTGAGGATCAATCACAAGAAGTGATGATAACGGAAGTCAAAAAGGGAGAAGATTATGAACTTCCTCCTCACCTTGCCACCACACACATTTCACATGACCTTCCAAAGTATTGGCATTTTCCCAAAGGACATCCCAAAGATCAAATTATTGGTGAAACTTCAAAAGGAGTAACCATTCACTCTCATTTTAAAGAAATTCATAATAATATTGCATTTATCTCTCAAATAGAAATTTATCTCTCAAATAGAAATAAGGTGTGGACCTTAGTACCTAAACCTAGTAATATTTATGTTATAGGTACCAAGTAGGTTTTTAGAAATAAGTTGGATGAGGATGGTGCATAACTAGAAATAAAGCTAGGTTAGTTACAAAGGGTTATAGTCAAGAAAGGGGATTGACTATGATGAGACCTTTACCCTGGTAACTCGCTTGGAAGCAATCCAAATGTTACTAGCATATGCATCATACATGAATTTTAAAATATTTCAAATGGATGCTAAAAGTACTTTTCTAAATGGATTTATTGAAGAAGAAGTTTATGTTGAATAACCCTCTGGTTTTGAGGATTTCAATTTTTGTAATCGTGTTTATAAACTCCTCAAAGCTTTATATGGTTTAAAGCAAGCTTCAAGGGCTTAGTATGAAAGATTAAGTTCTTTTTTAATTGATCATGGTTTTGAAAAGGGGAAAGTTAATACTACTCTTTTTATCAAAAATTACAAACATGATCTTCTTCTTATGCAAATTTATATGGATGACATTGTATTTGGCGCTACTAATGAAGACTTGTGCAAGGAATGTTCTAAGTGTATGTAGGGGGAGTTTGAGATGAGCATGATAGGATAATTGAAATATTTCCTAGGACTTCAATTCAAGCAATATCAAGATGGCATTTTTATCAACCAACATAAGTATACTCAAGAAATGCTTAAGAAGTTTGGAATGAGTGAAGCTAAGTCAAGTAAAACTCCAATGAGCACAACTACAAAGCTATCTCTAGATGAAAATAGCAAACTTATCAATCAAAAGAAATATAGAGGTATGATAGGTAGATTTCTTTATCTAATTGCTTCTAGACCTAATATCATGTTTGTTGTGCTTATGTATGCTTGATTTTAAGCTTCTATTAGAGAATCTCACTTGTCTCCTGTTAAATGCATATTTAAATACTTGATTAACACTTCTGCTTATGGCTTGTGGTATCATAAAAGTACTTTATTTAACTTGATTTTTTTCTTTGATGTTAACTTTAATAGAAATTTTTTAGATAGAAAAAGCACCTCTAGTACATGACATTTTCTAGGAAATTGCTTGGTTTCTTAGTTTAGAAAGAAACAAAATTCTATTACTTTATCTATTATTGAAGCTAAATATACACCTGTCCGTTGTTATTGTACTCAAGTGTTATGGATTCAACAATAATTAAAAGACCATAATTTATGTGTTTTATGTACCTCTATTAAAGGTGATAATACTAGTGCTATAAACTTGTTTAAAAAACCCATTCAACATTCTAGGAGCAAGCATATTGACATTAGGCACCATTTTCTATATGATAATGTACAAAAAGGGAAAGTTGTGTTAGAATTTATTGACATAACTCACTAACTTGCCAATATATTCACTAAACCCCTTTATGAGGAAAGGTTAAACTTCATTAAGCATGAATTAGGGTGATAGATACATTTTTCTTAAAATGATTTTGCATTCAAAATTCATTCTTTATGTTTTAATAATGATTAATTCTTTTAAATTCCTCAAAATTTATGTTTGAACTTGATTTATGTCCCTGTACGGTGTACAAGTGGTGTATGACCATACAAGCTCTTTATCTTCAATCTCTTATCTTCTGTTTTTCTTAAAATTTTTTTAGAGAAGCTTTCATACAGTTGTACATATTGATTGGTACGCCCGTACATCCTTCTTTTAGTTTAAGTAAAATTTGGTAATAGCTGATGTACGACCATACAACAATTTTGGTAACCCCATACATACAATTCATTTATTTTTTCCAAAAGTTCTAGTAGCTTATGTATGGTCGTAAACTTTATTCGGTACACCCGTATGTCTGGCCTTTTAAAAACTTCATATTTTCCAATAGCTCTTGTACGATTGTAAGTTCTTTTTAGTGTGGCCATACAACTAAATTTTTTAAAACATTCATTTCCTAGTAGCTACTGTACGGCCATACGCAATAGTTAGTATGCCTATAAGTGTTTCTGCAGCCCTAATTTCAAAATTCCTAAATTGAAAAGTTTTCTCTCACTGCCATTTCTCTCTTTTTACCTCGTTTTCTATCATTTCTCTTTTGATTCCTTGCCAAATCAACTTGTTTTTTACTTTATCTCTTCAATTTTTTCCATAAACACCATTTTCCCTTTCATTTTCTTCCTCGATGGTTGTTTTTCTCTCTAGTTTCACTGAATCTTGCATTTTCTCCCCTCATCAAAAATGCCTCAATTCTTCCTAATTTTTCCTCATTTTTCATGGGTTCTAGAGGTTGTTCTTCTTCCCAACTAAAAGATAAAGGGAAGGATATCTAGCGAGATGAACATGAGGAAACACCTCCTCCATTTCACAAACTTCAATTTATCAAACATCGAGGTATTTTATCTTGAAAATGCTTTACCCCCTGTTGGTTTGCTTGTGCCTCAACTATTCATTTTGTTGGTATTAAGGATGAAGTTAGACACTACTTGTCAAATGTAGGTTGGTCTACTCTTGTGTTCTTGATAATCAATGTATTAATAGCTTGTCTCTTGATTTTTTATATACCTTAAGCTTGAAACACATAAGTCTAGATATTCTTGCATATTCAAAATGTTCCATCATCCATATGAACTTACCAAAACTCAATTTAATAAACTTTTTAGCTTCCATATGGATGGTATCCAAAGTGCAAAATTTGCCAATTTTGATAAACATGCATTTTGGAAGGATATTACACTGAATATCCCTTTTCATGCTTCTAGGCTCAAGGCCTCTTGCTTTATTCTATAGCCACCATCTTATTTCATATGTCTTATTTGGACGGACTTACTACAATGACACTGTAATAGGTCTTAATTTGTTGTTTTTGTACTCTATGGTCACTAAGGCACATATCTAGAATGATTGTTGGCTTCAAGAGCAATTTGTTGAAGTCAGTGATCATAATCATCCTGATCAAGTTGTTCTTTATAGTCCTCACATTCTCCATATGCATCATGTCTTGAAGGGATTCCTTCTAATACTTCTTCTCCTAGTCTTCCTAGTCCAAATGTCCATCTATCTTTCATTGAGCATGCCTTACTTCTAAAGTCTAACCATTTAGGTGTCTATACTTCTCACAAAGAGTATATTAAGAGGTGTCTGGAGCATATTCTGGCATATAATCTACCTAATGACACTGTTCACTATATAGTGCTAAGGTTGTTGAGATTTATCATCACATAAGTGTTCTTATTCCCTTTGATGTTGAGTATTTTGAGGATGATACTCGTGTTGTCTTTCATCCTCCAACTAGCTCACCTCGTACTTAGCTTGTCGTGAGGTAACCATGCATGGTAGGCATTAGCATCAGAGTAAGCATGGTTCTTTTACTGTTCCTGAGTCTTCTGCTCCTCCCTTTATGATTGATTTACTCACCCAACATTTTACATCTCTTAATTCTTGCTTAAATGGTTTTGATCGATGCTTTACTAAGCTGGAGACTTAGTTTGATATGTTTGATTAGCGTCTTCATCAACATAATCAGGAGTTACAAGATTTCTACTCCTCCACTACTGCTATATTATAGCATATTCAGTCCTAACTTGATCCATCTTTTCCTCCCTCTTATTAATGCTTTTTATTATTGCCAAAGGGGGAGATATACCTCCTTGATGTGCTTGGATAGCCAAGATTAGTTACATCTAAGAGTGGTCATTCAGTTACCTAACTGACCATTTTTTTAGTGATTTTTAACCATTTAATTGACTAAATATAAAATTATTTAACCGATTACTACCGTTTAACTGAAACAAACCAAATTGATATTATATTTGGTAGATTCAATTAATAATCATTTAACCAACCACAAGCCTCATCACTTGACCATTTAACCAAAAGCTTCATATAAATTGCAATAAAAATTAAAATATCCATATAGTTGAACCAGGGAGCATTTAATTTAATGCAATCCCAATTAAATTAGTTGCATGTGGTCACAATATAGGAAAATAATTTTAGCTTTCAGACAATTGGTGAAGTGGAATATATTCTAAGCATATAGTGAGGATTCAACAATAGCAATCTATTGTAGTTCTCATTAATGTGGTTAACTAATTCCATGTTCTTCTAGTCATTTTAGCAGAAAAAGTGATGCTCCAATAAATGCAGTAAATAAAATCTTGGTATTAAGATGTGCAGATTCATAACTCAATACATGCAACACAGGTTTACTTAAAAAGAAAAATATATGTTAGGCAGTTATACCAAGACTGATTACCTTATCAATAATACATTTCTACTGGATTAAAGACATAATAGTTAGTTAATATTAATTTTTTCTCACAAAAGTAATCAAGTTCTCTCTTATTTTTTTGACTAAAAAAGGAACATGTATAGAGATTGATATTGAACACTAATTAATGATTTAAGATCCAATTTCTAATGATTTGACCATTTTACCCAGCTGTATTTAGATTAAAAGGAGAGGAATGTTACACCTGTAAATAAGGGCTAGAACAATGTGTATATAAATTCTTAAGAAATGAACTAATGACATAAATGTAAATTTTGAGAACTTTAAGTTTAAGCTTATTTTAAGTTACATAAGCATAATCGGGTCAATCCCGGAGACTAAATATAACGTATTCGGGACAAGGAATATAGTAGAATAGAATAACATTTGGAAATAAAAACTAAGTTTTATATATGAATTAAAAGTATTGAAGTTAAATGTGCTTAAGTGGGGAGGATGTGTGACCTCCCCGGGAAACGCATGATTTTCAATCGTGTAAGTTGTTTTAGACAATTTACACCATGGAATCTTGTCCGGAGTAAATTAGGATTCTATTAAGCTATTTGGAGGTGTTTGGGATTGAAATATAGTTACGTATATCGAATATGACACATTTGGTATTATTGGAAAAGTTGAAGGGTAAAGTTGGAATTTTATGAAATTGGTAAGGGCAATCCTGGAAAGGCTAATTTTAAGGACTTAATTGCTAGTAATTAAATTTAAAGGATCCATTATCATATATTAAAGTTTATGGAGGGACTTATTTGGTAAAATTGAAAGTTTAGGGGTTAAAGAGTAATTCCTTTAAAATTTAAGGACTAAAGTGGTATTTTTACCAACTTTAAGTCTTATATTTATTAATTAAATAAGAAATAAGGAGGAAATAAGGGAGAAAGTCAAAAATGAAAGGGGAAGGAGAAAGGAAGAAGAAAATCAATCTTTCAAGGTAATTTTCAACCATTTTTCATGATTTTTTTAAAAGATTTTCATAAAAAAAGATGTAATTTTTGATTCTCTATCGTTTAATATAATTTTTGCCTTAAGAAAGTGATGGATTAAGTTGGTGAAAGTAAAGGAAAGATAAGGGCTTTTTGGGGGTTTCTTAAAAGGTGATGATTTAAGTTGATTTTAAGGTAGAATAAGGTAGAATAACATGTATTTGTTATGATTTAAGCTTTGAAATGAATTAAATGGAAGTAATATGTCTTGAATAAGCACTAAAGAATTCGACCAAGAGGGAGTTGTTTTAATTTGATTAAATGCATGAAAATGAAAGATAATATGATAGAATTAATGATTTTGATAAGAAATGTGAAAGCATTTAAGTGAAATGGTAAGAATAAATATTAATCTATTTGGATAAAGAAGGAATGGTATGAAGGTGTTGAGTTTAATGTGAAATGAGTGTATTTGAATATGGATTAGGATGGAAAATGATGGTTTAAGGTGTTGGAAGTGGATAAAATTCAAAGAAAATCAATGAGAATGAAGATAGGGATATACGATTATTTTTGATCCATGAAACAATTATTGTGATTGAATGTGTATGATGATGAAAATGTGTTATAATGATTGGAAATGTATGATACTTGATGAATAGAGTGTAACATTTTAGGTGGATTGGATATTAAATGTGAAACTTATTATATACTATGTATAAATGTTGAGAAGTGTGTAATATATTATGTATTATGATGGATGTTGATTTAGAGTTGTGGAAATGATGTTTTGGAGGAAGGGAATTGTGTTTTCTACAGATGGATTTATAGATTTGGAAGATTTGATTTTGGGATATCTGAATTACAGATGGAATTCTACCAGATTTTTATCAGAATTCTATAATTTGGAAGAAAAGTCTAATGAAATATAAAAGAGGTGTTAAGTGTGTTTAGTATGAAAGTTTGATTTATAATGATGTTGGAAATGATTTGGAAGTGAAAAGGGAAGTTTGGTTCCTTTGTAATTTTAACACTAGTTGAAAAGATTAAAGTTTAAGCTTATTTTGATAGTTCTATCATTATTCTGTAATACAACTAAAGGAGTTAACAGGGAGAATTTAAGGGAAAGGAAAGGAAGCAGAGAAAAAATCTATTTGAGGTTTGTGCACAACAACATAAAATGTATTTGTTTTAAAATGATTTAATTATCTATTTTCTGTGATAGATTACAGAATTGATAGTTGTGTTGCTTAAGGATTCTTTTATATGAAAAATATGTTTTATTTGAATACTTATTTATTTTATTTATTTTATATGATATCACCTTACTTGATGTATAATTTGATAAGAATTTTTAAAAAAGAATTATGTTTTATAACCGGTAACAGACAGTTAATTGTGAGATAGATAGTTGATGATGAGATATTCCTCATTGGGTTGAAGGTTGAGATATCCGATCTCTCCCTAATAAGAGGTGTGCACACTATAGTATATGATCACCTGGGGATGGGATCAAGACCCATCTTCCATCCGAGTTACAAGTTTCTTGTAACTTGTGACAAAGTTAGAGGATGTAATGGATGATAATAAGAATATAAACATAATTGAGATTATATTATATGATTCCAATTTACTATATTATTTTATTTATTTTCTATCTTGTTAGATGTTATTTTATATGGTGATATTTAATATGATATGTGATCATTTTATTACTTAAAAATGTTATCTTTTAGCAAATCTTTATTTATTCAATGAAAAAGGTATTTGATTATGTTTTTAATGATGTTCGCTTCATATTATTATTATTTTATTTTTGTTTATTGTGTGCCACTGAGTTTATACTTAGCATTCCTTTTTATGAATGTAGATCATAGTAGTGAAAGAAATAAAGATTAGGCGAGATTGCACCTGGAAAGTTGAAGCTATAGAGGAAAACACTTAGATAGCTATTTTAGTATGTGTGTTCATATTAAATACGATGTAAGTATGCAACTACGTAAAATACCCAAAGATAAAGTACATTATTTACATATTTAACATATTTATGTAATGTATGCATATACATAAATGAGTTTGGGTTTTTAATTTGTTCGTTACCTTAAAATTATTTACTTATGCATGAATTTGGTTGAATTTCATGAATTTTCATTTCGATAGCTTTTATTTAAGTGACGACAAAAATTTAAAATTCCCTTATTTTCATGACTGAAAACATGATCAAAATTTCTATACCGTTGCTTTTGATAAATGTTGTTATTGTTTGAAGTCTTTTAAATTTATAAAAGTTATGGAATGTCGATTTGTTTTTATCATTATGCAATTAATTTATGTTTTGTTACGAGTACTATACCAAAGAGTACTATTCATTAATTACTATTCACCAAATACTATTCATGAGTCATTATTCATCAGATTACGTGATTTTGTTTTTTTACTATCCCTTGTAATATGTATAGCAGATTTTGGTGTCGGAGTAGAATCTATTAAGCATATTATGAGAGCATGTCATGCCTTATAAGAGGGGTAAGGTGTGACAAGGAATCTAGAGCAACATAATTTATATATCAATATTCATACATATAAGCTTCTCAAAGCATGCTAATGATATCACATCATCCCTATAAAATTCCCTCATTTTCACGACTAAAAACACGATCAAAATTTCTATACCAGTGCTTTTGATAAATGTTTTTATTGTTTGGAGTCTTTTAAATTTATAAAAGTTATGGAATGTCGATTTGTTTTTATCATTATGCAATTAATTTATGTTTTGTTACGAGTACTATACCAAAGAATACTATTCATTAATTACTATTCACCAAATACTATTCATGAGTCACTATTCATCAAGTCACATGATTTTGTTTGTTTACAATCCCTTGTAATATGTTTAGTGGATTTTGGTGTCGGAGTAGAATCTGTTAAGCATATTACCGGAGCATGTCATGCCTTATAAGACGGGTAAGGTGTAACAAGGAATCTAAAGCAACATAATTTATATATCAATATTCATACATATAAGCTTATTAAAACATGTTAATGATATCACATCATCCCTATAAAATATATTCAAGGGAAATACGAAACACACAATGATTTAAGAGATGAAACATTAAAATGAATAAATTCCCAAGTTATAGACAAATAATTCCAATACAGGACACATAATACATATAAGCTTATTCAGCACATTTTCTAATGGTGAATAAAGATATAGTTTAAAACTTTGCACAATTTAATAACTAAAAAAAACTAACAAATCATGATTTTTCTTTTTCTAAAATAACACTCTCAATATTACAATCAAAAGAAACAATCTTTCATAAATCAATGTTAAAAATAGTAGCCATAACATAAACAATATATATACATGTATATATACCTGCTCAATGTCTCTTTCAACAGGGCCAATTCTACTAGGATTCAAAGCCATTCTATCAGTTCACGACATCACCATCACCACTATATTAACACAATTTACTTATTTATTTATTCTCATCTCTTAACCATCACCATTAATAAAATACTCATCCAACAAACTCTCAAATGTTAACTAGAATACCCAATTGATTGACTGACTGATTAACCAACCAACTTAACCACGGATATGAACTTCCATAGATCAAACATAAGGAAAAAAACCACGGAGTTAATAGAATAAATATATTAATAAGGTGCAACACATATCATCAACTCTATTTTCAAATCATTCCATTTATTTTATTTTGAGCCCTTAAAGTCATTGATAGCTAGAGCTCCAAACCTGCAACTTACTATGACATTACAAGAATTTGAAATACAACTCATAACATTATAAATTACAACATTCATAAAAGTACAAAAGAGGTCGATTGATTGATTAAAAATGAGTACAAAATAACAACATAACTGAATTTATAATTGTATTAAAGCAACATATAATTATATCAAAGCAATATAGATTTATAAGAACTTCTAAATCTTTTTAACTTGAGCAAATCAAACATATTTGAAGCCTTTAATCAACATAAAAAATCAAACCATAAACTAGATAGGTTTAACAATTATAATCCAAACATCAAATCATTTTAATAATCAAACCATAAATAAATAAGTTTAACAAATCATACCTAACAATGCATTAATAAACCAAACATTGGAATCAATGAAAATTTGTATCTATGGTATTTGATGATTCCATTTTTAAGGCTTCAATTATCATTTCTACCATAGCTATAAAAGTAATAATTCATTAATATTTATAAAAGAAAGAATAAACCAAATCTAAAACATGAACAAGTAAAAGAAATAAAAATCTTACCCTTCTCAAGTTGTTCAACATCTTCAATATCTTCCTTAACATTTATTTCATCATATGAGGTGCGAAGCTAATCTTTAGAACATATCAACAACTCAACTAATTTAGGAGTCAAAGAACTCCTAAATGGATCAAGTACTCAACCACATGTGCTAAATGTTGTCTCAAAAGCTATAGTAGAAATTAGAATGGCTAACACATCTCATGCCATTTGAGATAACACTGGAAAATGAGGAGCATGAACCTTCCACCAACCCAAAACATAAAAGGTAGGGATTTCCTCACAATCCTCATTCAAATATTATCTAATTTAGACTTGCTATCTCCACAAGATTTTTTGTTCTTATATCTTTTAAATAAAGTTAGTTAATCCTTATTAGAAATCTCAATCAGACAAGAACTTTTAAAAGCATCCATTTGACTTCCAACTTGATTTAAATTATTTGCCTTGTTTTTATATTCTACAAATAACTCATAAGTAGCTAATTGTAATTTTGCAGTGAATTGCAAGCCTACTTCTTCCATGTAAAGCTCCATCAAAGCATACTCCATGTAATCCAGTTTGTATCTAGGATCAAGAAAAATTTCAATATAAAACATGTTACTCTTTTTAGGTTCACCCTAATATTTATCATATTTAGTTCTCCTTCTTTATGCCATTGTTGCCAACTCAACATCATCATTATTATTTTGTAGTTCCTTCAACAAAATATGCACTTTTGAAATTTCATGAAAAAGGGTATTAGAAGTGCAATACTTAGTCCCTGACATTGTCAAAGTTAACTTATAAAATTTTTCCAAGAATTTGCAAAATTGCCTTACATTTTCCCAATCCTCTGAATTTAGTCTATGATCTATTTCTACATAGTTACCATCAATTTTATCATCTCTCTTAGTTTATGAAAAAGTGTTTAGCAGCAAAAGATGTAATTTAAAACTTTTAAATACATGATTTCATTAGATCTAGCAATCCCATTCATAGAACACATCAATAATTGAGAAGATTGTAAAGAAGAGATCAAAAATTTACTTTTATGTAGATCTCCTTCTTTCTTGTTCGTCAAAAAAGTTATAGCAAACTTTTCAATTCCGAATGCAGAAGATCTTCAAACTATCCATACAAGCAACAGGAGTGATTAGTATTCAATATTACTTGGTTTACTTTTGAGACTAGTAAAACAAAATAAAAGAAACAGATGAAGAATAAAATGAATTTGGTTCTTCTTCTTAATCTCCTATCAAAAGCCGAATTGATCTCCTTGTTCTTAAGCTTTGAATGGTTTGGAACAATGGAGGAAGGAGGCTACCGAATTGATCTTCTTGTTCTCTTGTTTTCTAAAAAACATAAGTCCTAAAACCTAATTAGGTTTTAGGTTTAATAAGTTAGGTCATGTGCATGTCACATGCTTCAGGCATGTGACTTGCATGTGACCAACTTAAATCTCCTTCCCAGAAGCATATGACAATCATATGCACTCCCTTTTAATTCATCATACATGAATAAGTCATGTGACGACCACATATTGAACATTAAATGATTTAATTCCGTTAAAATCTATATATAACATGCATATAAAACATGTCATCTTAAATCACTTGTATCTTGAGTTCTACTTATCATATTTAAGTGATCTTGGTATCAAATCGAAGCTCTTTTCATGCTCTTTCAAATGAACATGAAATTTTTAGGTTTTCTCATAACCATAAAACATTATTTCATCAACATCCATTCATGATTATCATTCTTTTTACTTTTAGTGTACGACCTTCTAGGTCCTTGACATGTTGTCAACATATGAATATTATTAAACTTTATTTAATAATATCATATGTAAATCAAGAGCGGTGTCTAGTCACACATCATGACTACCAAATGTCAAGAGGTCATTAGTTTGACTACAACCCTTCCATATCAGATTCCATGCAATAAACTCTTTTCACCGTCCACTATCTCATCTAGGTTTAAGTATGGATTAATGTTAACTCAATGCATAATCAAGTGTGTTATATCATGCCCTAAACTTGATGTTTCATGTACCATAATCTTTATTCCCAAAATGCCCTTATAAAACTCATTCATCAATAAGCATTCTACTCTGGCCAGAGATTCCCGAATAAAGAATATTACATTAATCAATAAGATAAACCCCTACATTTAATCTAGGGTGGTGAATTCTTTATTGATAAATAGATACCCTCAACTACTTCACACTATATCCAACCTCTAAGCTATGAACGCCACCTAAGGAGGAATAAAACATAGGAGTCAAAATATAGTGATCCAAAATTAAGATAACCTTGTTATCTCAAGTCTTAAAGATACTTGCACTATTGATATGAGTGAGATATATTTCACAGACATAGATTAATCATCCATATGAAATCTCACTAATAAGCTCCAATGAGTCAGTCCCAAACTGCTCATCCACATGTTCACTTTAGATAACTCTTGTCATGATGAATGAGAATCATCCCAAAAGGAAGTATAACATGTGTTGATCTTAACTGCATTAATAATATCCATTCTTATTAACACATTGATCAGGGATAATTTAGATATTGAAAATTTACATACAATAAGAATCTCATTTCATAAACTCTTTATGAATTCCTTTGTACTATTCTAATATCTTGGAATTCATTATTTAGTTAATAACCTTTCAGGCAAACTGAATAATGAATAATACTTTTTATTGATAAATTATTCAATATTAAATTATAATAAAAGATAATGCTCTAGAGCATACACTAACAATCTCTTATCAAATCATACTTGTAGGATGTATTTTCTTCATCATACTTTTCAAAAGCCTTTTCAAATTTCTCCGCTTTATCTAGCATGAGATATGTAGAATTCTATCCAGTTGTACAATCTAAAGCTAATAATGCTTTACACTCAATGTTCTCTTTTTCTACACATTCTTTAAACTTAAACAACCTAGATGATGAGGCCCTTATATATTTCACCGCACTCCTAACTTTATCAATGGAATCTAAAATATCTTTAAGCCTTTCTATAATAATCAAATTGATAATGTAAGCTACGCACCTAATATGCATATATTTACCCCCCAAGAGTGTTGGACTCCATTTAACCATTTTCCTTTTAAAGCTAGTCATAGCAACATCATTTGCAATTGCATTATCCAAAGTTATTGTCATCACATTATCTATGTCCCATTCACTTAAGCACTCTCTGATCATTTGACTCAAATCATCCCCCTTATGACTAGTAATTGGAATAAATCTAATTATTTTTTTACACATGTTCCATTGCTTGTCAATATAATGCATAGTAACATACATGTAATTTACTTTCTGAATAAAAGTCCATCTATTTATGGTAAGGTAAACTCTAGAATGATTAAGCTTCAACTTCAATCTTAGCTTCTTTTTTTCATTACAAAACATCTCATACATATCCCTTGTCAATGTTCTTCTAGAGAGAATATGAAATTAATGACAAATTTGAGATAAGAACCTCCTAAAACCTGGATGCTCAACAAATTTTAGGGCTAATTCATACTCAACTATTAATATAGGTAATGCTTTCCTAGCAATAAGCTAATCAAATTTCAAAGAAGTTAAACTGCTAAGTTCCCCACTAGCACCCGATTATAAGCTTAATTTCATTTGCTTAGACTCATTCCCATTTTTTGGATGACTCTCACATCTACTTAAATGATATTTCAATGAACTAGTCCTATTTCATTTTGGATCACAAATAAATACCTTTTAAAAATGCTTACATTTAGCCTTTTTCTAACCTTCAACTTCAAAATCTTCAAAATGGTTCCAAATTTCAGACCTAGCTCTATTTGCTTTCACTTTTTGTTCTTATCAATAGTAGTCTAGCTTGAAGTTGGAGCAGTAGAGACATTACTAGTTTTCTCTTGTATTGTATTCTCTTCAACACTTGACATTCTCACCTATAAAAAATTAAATATAAAATATATTAACTTAACAACATTACTAAATAGACTACAACTAGTAAAGTAGCATAAATAATTTCATACATATAAATGATAAGATAATAAAAATTAAACAAAAAAATAAAAAAATAATTTTAATTATTATAAGCCAAGCCATGAAATGTACTCATTTATTAAATGTAAAGAGTTATATGTGTATTATATAATTAGTATAATAGAAACTAATATAATTATGAAAATGAATGAACAATAAAGACTAAATGAGAATCGAGTCCAACTTAGGAGCATAACTTATGTCATTCCACCACAACGCTTAATACTATCACAATATTAAACTTAATTTAATTATAATAAAATTTAATATTTAATCTGAAATAATATATATAGGTAATTTTAGGTAAAATTTAATATATATTATTTAAGTAGGATTCTTTTAAATAAAAATTAATATTTATATATCAAAATAGAATTTTTATCAAATTTATTTTTATTTTATATAGAAATTAATATTTAAATTTTAAATTTTTATCGTATTTATATCCTTACTATTTTTATTTTCTTTTTGTATTATATTTCTTAAGATTTTAAATATATATTTATTTATTCATACTACACTCGTAATAAATAATAAAAAATAAATGAACTTATTAATGTCATCTTAATGGGTTTAGAAACTACACGTTTCCTCCTAAAGTCCCATAACTAGAGAAGGAGAAAAGCAAAAGACTAGTCCAGAAAGAATAGCCCTAGTTCGTATCCCTCTCCGCTTCTTAAACTATGGCATGACATGCCTCCTTTTTTACTTCGAGTAAATCTCTCAACTTTTCTTCTTTCTCTAAATCCTCATGCAAAATTATTACACATACATACTAGTAAATACTAATTGATTCAATGATATTGTCAAGAATACATGAGAATAAGAAAGGCAAAAATGAAAAGAAAGACAAAAGGAAGAAAAAAATGAAAAATCCAAAGGCAAAAACAAAAATAAAAATAAAAATAAACCCAAACCCATATATCTCTAATTCACCAAAAAAATAAAAATAAAAAGCATACCTGGGTGGGAACTTGGATGGAGCTTTCAAAATTGAATGAAAATTTTAGAGGGGGGCAGGATATAAAGCATGTTGAGCAGAATATAAATTAGGTTTTTTAAGGACAGAATACAAATTGGGAAAAATAATATGAATTTTCTAACAAAACGGTACAAAGGAATATTCTAATAAACTAGTGCATATTTACATTTATCAGTTTCCGTTAATTTGGTTAACTAAAATAAATTAACTGAACCAACCTGATCGGGTGTCTAAACCGTCAAATTAAATCCTACTTCCCCCAATGTAGATATTTAATAATTTTGCAGTAGTAGAAGAAGGGTCGATCCCACATCGGAGAAAAATAAATAATAAAATTAAAGTTAGATTTCAAAAAATATCAATAAAGAGAAACTTCCCAATCGCAAGCCACAATTAATTATTGCTAGATCATGATCATCGACGCAATGGTAGTCCAATGGTAAAAATCACCAAATCGGTTATAAAGCACCAAGAAAGCCTCGTATAAACCAATTCTTCCTTATTTTTAAGACGACCAGGAAGCAGCTCTACAATCGGCTCTAATTTTTGAATAGACACGGTGGAATCAGCTTCACACACAGTCTTCCAGGAATTACATTAAGGATTAGAAGAACCTAATTCTAATTAACACTTAAGAACCAGCTCCGCCATGTTCAAACTAGATCGTTTAATTCATAAAGAAATTTAAAAACCTTTTACCTCAATTAACACTTTGATTGCTACTTTAGCGAGTCAAGTGATAATTATGGATCAAACAACTCACTTAGCAGTATGTATGAAATAGAACCGTGCAAAGTTCCTTTTTATCACATCCCTAAGAAATAAAATAGTCCATCGATTAATAGAATTAAAATGAATAATGATTTCACTATTGAAATTAGGAACGATTTGATCTCACATAATCTTCAATAAATTAATTATGTTGCTCTTGATTGGGAAATAAAATGTCTAGCCAAGCATCATAGGCGACAAAATCAATTCAAAAATAAAGAAAAATAAAAATAAATACTTGAAGGAAATAAAATAATATTAATGCTAAAATTCAATTAAAATAAAATCTAAAGATTCAACACACCATAATAGGAATAAGTCTCATATTTATAAGAGTTGAAGAAATCCCAGGAAGTGCTGGCAACACGTGTGATTTATAGTGGTTCGGCTAACTCTTGCCTACGTCCACTTTCTCCTAAGTTGCAACTTAGGGTTCCACTAAAAAATCAATCAATTACAATAGAGGATTTACCAATGAATCCAACCCCCAGTGTTTTCAAGGTTTACACTCTAACCTTTACAATTTCAATCCTCACAAACACTCAAATACAATAATCCCCAAAGGATTAATTCTCACACCAACCCCACAATGATTACACTAATACACAAAGAGCAAATGAGAAAACAAGCTTAAAACTTACTTGAAACT
>CANYBF010312858.1:0-27325 GCA_948192965.1 Dalechampia spathulata
CATGAAACTTGTATGGAAACACGTGATTTTCAACAAGCAAGACTCGGCATACAAAACATTTTTTTGACATTTTCTGATCATACCCGAACGGGTATGATATTGATGATCATACCCGATCGGGTATGATTGTGTATGATCATACCCGAATGGGTATGATCAGACACCAAACATACCAAATTCAATTTTTGATTAATTCTGAATTATTAACATGCAATATAATTCATTTATCTTGCGTTAAATCACGTTTACAATATTAAAACGAATTGAAAATGCATTAAACTCAATAAAAAAACAATAAAAATCAAGTCAAATCAATACAAAAGTGAATGAAAAATGAATAGAGAATGAATAAAAAGTGAATGGAAATTACCTATGCTAATTCTCCAATGCAACTTGATGTTTCCAATCCAATTCCGACGTTAGGGGATGATGAAAGCGATCCAAAGTTTTGTATTTCCGATTGAAATTAACCTAAGTCTATTGATTTAGTGCCAATTGATTAATCCTAAGGGTTTAGGATTGTTGGAATTAGGTTTTTCGATTGCTAAATCACGTCTGACGGCTGACGGCTACCTAGGGATTAGCGTCTTATCTCGAATTGCGGACCCTTAAGCCAAATGGCCGAATTAGGGTTTAATTGGTGTCTGAGGGAACTTACCCGATCGGGTAAGTTAAGGAGGCAAAACGGGTAAGTGACTTACCCGATCGGGTAAGAAACATACCCTATTTGCTCCCAAAACTTACCCGAACGGGTAAGTGCCCAAAATGTCAGAAATGCCCCTAAGGCAGCCCTAACTTGAATCCCGGAATGCACTGGGACAAACCGAGATGCCCGTGAGGGCAAAACGGCAAGGAGATAAGCTCGATTCATCCCAATCAATCCGACCGATCCAAAATTAGGGTGCGACAGAGTTTTATTTAAAATTGATCTTAAATGGACTCTATTTGAAACATAGCAAGCGGTATTAACCGTTTTGGCTCAAAAATATAAAGGTAAATGATATTCATTGAGCATAGTACGAGCCATGTTACAAAGAGTCCTATTTTTCCTTTCTACTACCCTATTTTTTTTAGGAAGCTCTAGGAGAAAAGTGATGCTTTATCAAGTTTAACATATTATTGTATGATAAGGTATTAAAGTATTATGTAAATGCTTTAGATGAAGAGTGATGCTTTAACAAGTTTAACATATTATTGTATGATAAGGTATTATATAAATGCTTTAGATGAAGAGTGATGCTTTAGCAAGTTTAACATATTATTATATGATAAGGTATAGGTTAAGATGGGTAAGTACAAGGTAAAGTAAAGTTAGAAACAATGGTAGGGTAAATGGTAAGCTAGGATATAAAGGGGATTATATGAAAAGTTAAGGTTAGAATTGGAAAATAAAAAGTATGTATGACTTATGTTCATATTGTCTTAAATGAGTGTAATTTGAATATTATGTAAGAATTATGTATAATATGATGTAAGAATGATGTTTTAGTTGATAAGGAGGAGAGGAAAGATAAATATGTACGAAAGTACTATTGGATTGTCAAGTGTCCATATATTATTGGACCCTTCTTAACTTAAGTCCATATAAGCAAGTTAGGTTATTTTATTTCTTCCTCCCAAATCATACAGTTTCTTCTTCTTCTTCTCTTGTTCTTATGACCTAGCTTAAAACAAAACCATAGCAATTCAAGGTAAAACCATGCATAGCTTTTATATTCCATGTTCTTTTAGTATTTTATATGCTTTACTCATGTGTTCAACTTCTTCGTCTTCTCTTTTCTTGCTCTTCCTAAACCTAAATCTTTAAGGGATTGTGATCTAGGTAAAAGGAAGTATGAATTGAAGAGTGTTGTTATTTCTTTCGTTCCTTATGTATGTTTTTCCTTTGAGTTATTTTCTTGTGGTTTTTGTGGGGTAAAGATATGGTTGTCGTATGATGATTTGAGTTCTTGATTATATGAAGTTGAGTTTAAATTTGATAGTGAATGGTTATAAAGAAACCAAATTAGGTTTTTAGTTGTTGAGAAAGGTGTAAGCTAGTGATGTATTGTAAATGATGAATTGTATTTAATGGATGATTGAACTTTAAATTTTTAAATTGATGTTTATGACAAGTTTTAGAAGTACTATTTAGGTTTTTTGGTCATGGTATAGGTTAGGAAACTTAAGAAAACATTTGGAGATGTTTTAGGTGCTTAAAAAATGGAGGCAACAATAAACTGGAGTCGAGTATGGTTCAACTCGAGTCGAGTTGGATGTTGAAAACATGACCCACATAGGCAGCAGCAAACTCGAGTCGAGTATGGTTCAACTCGAGTAGTGTTGGATGTTAGGAAAATGAGACCCATAAAAACAGTAACAAACTCAAGTAGAGTATAGGTCTACTCGAGTCGAGTAAACTACTGGAAAAGAAAATTAAGTAAAAACGATAAATGAAATAGTGTACTCAAGTCGAGTATAGTGATACTCAAGTTGAGTATACCTCTGGAAATGAATTAAAGGTGATAGAAAAATGGGCAGCAATGTACTTAACCTAAGTGTGACGATACTCAGGTCAAGTACAACTCTAGAAAATGAATTTTAAGTGGTAACAATTATACAAAATGATGCCTTGTCTTATTAGTATGCTAGATATTTGAATGAGAGTTCATATGAAGTGTAAGGATGAAATTTTATTGTAAAATGGTTAATAAGGATGGTGTTTTACCTATAACTTAGTATATGTTGAAATCTTCATATAAATTGTTTCTTTTATTAAGTATGGATACTTTGTAATGTTATAGGTGGTGAAGATTTATAAGTACCATCAAGGAATTCGGATAAAGGAAAGTCCATAGCAGATTTATGTTATTCATCTTAGGACCTTATATAAGGTCTTAAAATGATGAGTTCTCACTTAATTGCTTATGATAACAATGTAGTAAAATTATATTGTGAATGGTATCATATGATCATTATTGCTTACAATCATATAAGCATGACTTATGCAACAAGTCATGAATCATCCATACATGAAGACATCATACAACCACTATCATACATGATCATGTACTCATTAATCATATGATATATCATGAAACATTCAAGCATGCAAAGATATTCATGACATTACAGTGAAGTTATAAGGTGGCTAAGAGAAAGGAAAAGAAATGTTACAGAAAAAGAAACGTACTAGGTCATATAATTAATGGATTCCCTCAAAGGAATCATACATATACAATGGCTCTCCCAAGGGAGATAAGGTTCACAAAACCCTACAGTTATACTAATATTTGGCCTCCTATAGGAGTTGAGTACTGGTACCTAGAGGGACCCAGTATAAAAAGGAATCGCACGTAATATTTTGGAATGAGATAAAAGATTACAAAGAGTTGAGGGAGAGTGCATAACATGATTACATTCTCAAAAGCATACATATATATGGTGAAAATGTAAGGATTAATGATGATGGATGCATGATACAAGAACTTATATATATCACATACATATATGTATACGATGATTCTCTTATATGAAAATTGATGGAGAAAAAGTTACAAAGGATTGCATATGGTATTTATTCTATTACTCTTAATATCAAATGTTCAACATTGATATAGTAAGATAACAGTTGATGTTATATGATGATGATACATTGTTTGATGAATATTATGTGTAAGTTCATATGGTAATGTCATTTTTTAATATCAAAATCCCACGTACATATTGTTATAACACCATTGAGTTATATACTCAGCATTTGTCATTTGATGAACACAGGACCTAGTTCAATCGGGGAGCGACAGAAGTAGCTAATCTACAGTTGGCTAAGGTTGGGACTTTCGTAAAGCCCTATCCTAAATATAATCTGGACTTTTATTAAACATACTTTGAGATGTCGTTTCTCATTATGTAGCATATTTCATTTTTCATTTGGTAGTATTACTTATTATGTTGTATTATAATGTATACTTATGCGATATTACTATAACTCATTGAGGTTAATATGATATTATTGTATAATGAAAATAAGCAAATGGCACATTAAATTTCACCACGGGACTCAATGAATAGTAACTTATAATAGTGCTTAGTGAATAATACTGATAAATAGAAAAAAATCATTTTTGCATCCCTTGTAATGTAATTAATGATTTCATTTCTTAGGAGGTTATTAATTATGCTACGAGAGTATGTTACACCAGGTTAGGGTGTGACAAAGGTCTCCAATGTTCTTAAAGCTTATGTGCCCAAGCCTTCTATGTCATAGCCAAGAATCTTCACTTATTGAGATAAGATACTTAACACTTTTGTTAAAGAAAGAATCTAAATCAATTATATAAATAATTTCAATTCTTTCCCCTTAAAATATGACTTTATCATCAAACATTCTATATATATAGCAACCTTTTAGGTTAAAGACAACCTCGTAACCATTGTCACAAAGTTGACTAATACTTAAAAGATTATGCTTTAATCTATCAACTAATAAGACTTTGTTAATAGAGAAAGAAGATTCCTTACCGACTTTACTAATACCAAGCACTTTACCTTTTGCATTGTTTTCAAAAGTGACATTTCCACCATCCCAATTCTCCAAAAGAGAGAATAGGCTTGCATTCCTGGTCATATGTCTTGAGCATCCACTATCAAGGTACCACTTGTTCACATTCACCTTGGATCTCAAGCACACTTAACATATAACACAATCATTTTATTTTAGGGACCCAAATATATTTGGGTACTTGGGGGTTAGAAACATGAATATCATGAAAGTTGTGGTTCAAATGACTTTTCTTTATATAGCATCTATTAATGGTGTGTCTTTCTTACAACAATAGTGACAAGTTACATTCTTAAATTTAGATTTATGATGGATATATTTCCTTTTCTTTATGTTGAACGCATGATCATTACTCATCTCACATGTACATGAACACTTACGTGTTTTATCATGCTTTCTATTAAGTCTAGTGGAATGAGATATTTGAACACTCTTATTCTCACATTTATTTTCATTATCCTTAATAGTGGAAGAGGATGCTTTTAAAAATATAGGTCCTTTAGTTGAATAGAAAGAGCTTTGGTTAAAACCAATTCCCTCTCTATCACCTTTAAGCTTTTAGTATTTGAGAATAGAATCAATTTTAGCGCCACCAACCTCAAATTTTGAAAGATTTTCTTTCAATAAATTCCTTTCTTTTGAAATTTGATCCTTTTGATTTTTCAAAAATTCATTGTCCTTTTTCAAAATAATATTTTCTTTTTCCAAAATTTCAAACTTGGTTTTAAATAAAGTAAGTTCATCAACCAAACATTGTAGATCTTTGTTTTCTTTTGAAACATTAGCTAGCTTATTTTTAAAAACCTTACTTTTAATTGCCAATTGCTCATACTTTTCTAAGAGAATTTTTAATGCATCTTCTTTATCATCCATATTATCACTATAATAAGATTCAAAAGAAGTATTAACCTCATCTTTGTCATATTCATCCAAAAATGCCATGAAGCAAAGGTTACTTGTGCCCTCATCACCAGATCTGCTATCATGAGATTTGCTTTCATCATCCCAAGTAGCCTTCAAAGCCTTCTTCTTAAATGGATTGAATGGCTTCTTGAGTTTAAGACACTTATTCCTCATATGACCTGGTTTATTACACTCAAAGCAAGTGGTCGGATTCTTCTTGAACATTTCCCTCTTGCCTTGATCCTTCCTTGCTTTAAAAGGCTTCTTAAAGTCCTTCTCTAGTCTTTTCTTCCTCATGAGAAGATTCTTTACCCTTTTAGAGAGTAAGGCCACCTCATCATCAATGTCATCTTCACTTGTGGATTCCACCTTTTTTTCTTCCGTAAAGGCTTTCAAGGCAATTCCCCTTCTTTTATCTTCTTCAACTCCTTGCTAAAGTGTGATTTCATGTGTGAGGAGTTTCCTAAGAACATCAGTTGATAGAACTGATAAATCATTTGCTTCTTCAATTGAAGTGACTCTAGCTTCCTAATCCTTCTTAGGCAAGACTCTTAAAATCTTGTTGTTGATATCTTCCTTATAGTAAACCTTTCCCAACTTCATGAGCCCATTCGTGATAACTATAAGTCGATTATACATCTCGAATATGCTCTCATTTACCTTCATAATGAACAACTCATATTGATGAGTCAAGAGTTGCACCTTCTTCGTTTGGACTTAGTTGGTTCCCTCATGGTGTGTTTCCAAGGCATCCTAAACTTGCTTAGCTATCACATAATGAGAAATACAACCATACTCTTCACGGCTTATAGCATAATAGAGCATATTCATAGTCTTCTTATTTCTAATGTTTGCCTTGAACTCTTCTCTAGTCCAAGTAGCTTTGGGCTTTAAGATGGTAACACCTTCATTGGTGATAGTTGGAGGAGTGTAATCATTCTCAATCAAATTAGAGAAATCTACTCCATCACTTTCTAAGAAAACTTCCATTCTATGCTTCCAATAAAGATAATCAGTTCCATCAAAAAAGGGGGGTTCTTGTGTAGGATTGACTTTAAACACGTTGAGTTGTCATTCGATCTTTAGCTTTAGAAGGTAAATACTAGCACAAGTAAGAACTAAACTCTGATACTAATTGAAATCCTAAGAGACAACATAAGAGTTATAGTGGTTTGACATATAATTTGCCTACGTCCACTCTCCTAACAATTATAATAATGAATTCTTCAATCAAGAATTCAACCCTAATGTTTTCAAGACTCACACTCAAACCTTTACAATTGTAATCAATCTAATAATATACAATTCTCAAATACAATAATAATACCCAAGCATTAACTCTCACCAACCCAAATACAAAGGAAATAATTAGGGCAATAAATGTAGTTTGAATGAACAAAGCGCAGAGTAGAGAGAGAGAGTCAATTGCAACAATAATCAAGTTACTTACTTGAAGAGAAGTTTTCCCAATAATCAATATGCTCCTCTCATAACAGGAGTCCATTACACTAAGCATTTAAAGCAAATAGTTTCGTTGAAACGCTTTTAATTAAAATAGAAAAGTTATTGTCCGAAGTCGCGTACGGGTATACGCCCAAGGCATATGCCCTATGGCTCCTCAAAAACTAAATCCCAATTTATGGCTTTCGTATGACCATACATGGTAAGTGGTATACTTGTACCAATCCTTCTGCCTACATAACATATACTGACAGAAAACTTAATGGTACGCTTGTACCAATAGTAGTATGACCATACACACATGAATTGTACAGAAATATATCAAAATCCAAAAGAATTTATTATTAATATTAAAATCCATAAATATGGGCCAACAAGAAAGATTAAAAAGAAATTAGAGAAGAATGAAAACCCTAAACCTAATTCAATGATTCCAAAGAGAGAAAACCTCTACCACCATATGGAATGATAGATACCCTAAAAAACCCTTAATTTTCTACCTTATATCACATGTAAAACTCTTAGAGGAAGGGTATTTTCATATATACCATCATGACCCTTCAAAAAATGATCAAATGGCTTCAATTTGAAGTCAAAATCATGAGAAATTATGGTTAAAAAGGTTAACATGAGTCATGTTCAGCTCAACATGACTTGTATTCGGCTTTATACTCCTATTTTAATGTTAATTCAAGGCCAACACAAGTCATGTTTGCTATAACATGACTTGTATCATGCATATACATGAAAATTACTATATATTTGAGGCAAACACAAGTCGTGTTACCTCCAACATGACTCATGCAACATAAAAACATAAAATACATGCATAAATGACCCTTTTAATCCTATAAAACATGATCCATAGAGTCAATAAACATAAGAAAAATAACATCTACTAAAAGTTGCATGCATGAAACTAATAAATAATGCTTTAACATGTAAAATCCTATAACTAAATGCATAAAATGCATTCAATAAGCTACAAGATAAATGCAAAGTGAAGAATGAGGATGATACATGATTTTCATATGAATATGCTTATGTTTGGAGGTAAAAGCATGAAAGTTATGCTTAATAAGGGAAAAATATAGGTTAAAAGCATGGTTATCAAACTACCCTAAACTTAAAGATTTTGCTTGTCCTCAAGCAAAGAAAGTTTTAAAACTATAAACAAGAATAAACTTAAGGTTATCACAATTCAATACAATAAGGTCAAATATAGAATAAACTTGCCTTAAAAAACATACTAGAAATCCTTATGTTGGATCAAAACTCTCAAATCAATAATACAACCATATAATTACAAATGCCAATATATATGATAGAAATTTAAATCATGGTAAAAATATGTGTAAATTAAGTTAAGATGAAAAATAGAGTTTAATATGAATACCCTTAGGTCAATTATAATAGATCAAGTTATTTCACAAACATTTTCTTTATTATTACTAATTTCTAGACCATGATATCTCATTGTAAATCTTTAGTACAAATACAAACCCAGTTAATCAATTCACAACAAAGATACATAAAGTTCAACTCTTATACTTTTCCAACTTTTCAACCTAAAGACAATTATGGGGTACATAGATGCCCTTATCTAATAAGCATTCAAAACATAAGAGTTGAAATTGAATAATAATACTTGTATTCATTGGTTATCTTTGACTTAAGAAACCACATGGGGCACATGCCATTCTCTACTTATTAACCAATAAACATAGGAGTAGGTCTAAAATTTAATAATAACTTTCATACTTCTTTCTTTATTATTTATTTATTTACATGACTTTATTTATTGAACCAAGCTATAACAATCTAAGGAACTCAATTAACCTCTATACATCCATCTAAGTCAAAAATTTGAATAAGTAAATAAAGTAAATTAAAATATTTAAGTAATTATTGGCAAGAGTAATATAGAGCTAGATAAATAATTAAGAGACAATACAACCATAGATAAACTTTTAAAATGCATTTAAAATAATCCACATTAAGCAATAATAAGTTGATATTGAAAAGTGATAAATAATGATATAATTCTTATTTATACATCTTTCAAAGAACTTTCAAGCAATATGAATACAAGTTAAGGCTTAAAATTAAAAAATTTAAATGGAAAATTTTTTTTAATGGAAATGCATGAAATGGATGAAAACAGAAATGCATTAAATGCATGAAACGAGAGAGATTATGCATGATGCATGAGATAACAATGAGATAAAATACAATACAATGCATGCAATATGCCACATTAAACTTAATTTTTAACATTGTCCTTAATGTCAAATAAAATAATTAAAATGAAGGCATAAACTACAATGACACAAAAAGAGAAAAAAAACTTTATACACATAAAAAGAAACTAAAAACAAGGAAAAGTGTTAAAAGAAAAAAGACTTTAAACAGATTAAAATAATATACTATAATATGACATAAACTAAAAATTAAATAAATATAACAAGAACAAAAATAAATTTAATCTAAGGAACAAAGCCAAAGTTAAGTAAAGGTGGAGTCTTAAATGCTAAATATTAGCCATGAACTAAATGCAATGCATGTTAAACATGTAAACACTAAAAATTATAAATGCAAAATACTCTTAACTAAAATATGAATGTAAATGCTTAATAATGCAAAACACATATGTAAAATGAATACCAACATGTAGAATGCTAAACACCAATAAACCTAAATGCAAAGGCTAGATTTGCAAAAGTTATTCACTATAAAAACTAAAACACATATAACAACATGAATGTGAAATAATGATGAATGAACATGAAACTTAAATACAATCATGAACTAACACATTTAACATGCAAACTACCCTAAACATAAAAGAAAAATAAAAAGAGAAATACATAAATCAAGCTATTTCTAAACATCCTAAATATTGAATATAAGTAAATAAACATACAAATAAAGAAACAAACATACACAGAAACACATTTAAACAAAGTTTAAAATCAAAATTAAACATCAACACATCAAAACATACTAATTTAATGTCATTAACTTGACCCTAAACTTAAGAACTCATCATGGTTGCAAATGTCTGAGTTCTTAAGTTTGCATGAAATGTTCTTTCTACTCCAAATCTATTAACAGAAGTTCAACATTAAGGGCTCTCCTCATATGTTGAACTTAGTACCTATTTCAAAAATAGAAAGAATAAAAGTTAGTAATAAAATTCAGAAAAATAAAAACAAAATCCTAAATAAATCAACTACTCTCAAATCACAAATATTAGCTAAATGTACTATTGGTCCCCGATAACAGTGTCAAAAATTTATTGGCGTATGAGTTAATCTTATTAAATATATGTGTGAATTCAATAAGTTTTAAATTTATAACTTCTTATTTTGAACTCACACCACCATAAGAGTACTGATCACAAGTACAGCTTAAGGGTATGGTTCTCTAGGACCAAGAGTGGCTAAGTACTAGCTATTGATTTCATCAATTATTTAAATGAACAAATTATCATTCATTCATTACTATTTATCAAAAGTAACTAATATGCCAATTAACTAAGCTCAATATACAAAATATACAATCACGTTATGTTAAAATAATGCACGAGCAAAAATAACTATTCCATAATCAATCATGTTTAGAATTCATCAAGGCAGTGCTTTTGTGTAAAGGTTCTTTTTTCAAAGAATTAATTTCCTACTAAAAATAAGCTAACATTTACTTTTATGATTACTAGATTGCTTTTAGTGATTTAGGTCATTTACTACATTTAAGCCTCTAATCAAATTAACTTCTATGTCTATGTAGTTAACCTATCGGTGTTCTTATGTTTGTTTAGTTTAATTAGCTCTTCTTTCAAAGTACTTAATTAACCAATTAGTGTTTAAATTAGTTAAAGGACCATTTTTAACAAGTTAAACATCATAAACAATAATTCCAACATATGAATATAAAGAATAAGAATTAAATTGCTAAATGGAAACATCATTCTGTTCAAAACATAACTCCAACCATATGATCAAAATGTGTTAGAGCATAGTAATATAAAAGGAATTGTAAAGTAACATAGTGATAAAAAATAATACAACCATAAATATAATTTATGCTAAAGGAAAGAAATAAAAGTCTTCAATCTTCAAAATCTCTTTAGGTCTTCTTCCTTCAAGCTTCCTCTTAACTCCTCCTTAATGCTTCAAATTTCCACTCAATTCCTTGAATAAAAACTAAAATAGGAAAGATTAAAAAGAAATTAGAGAAGAATGAAAAACCCTAAACCTAATTCAATGATTCCAAAGAGAGAAAACCTCCACCACGATGTGGAATGATCGATACCCTAAAAAAAACCTTAATTTTCTACCCTATATCACATGTAAAACTCCTAAAGGAAAGGTATTTTCATATATACCATCATGACCCTTCAAAAAATGATCAAATGGCTTCAATTCAAGGTCAAAAAGCATGAGAAATCATGGTTAAGAAAGTCAACATGAGCCATGTTCAACTCTATGCTCCTATTTTAGTATCAATTCGAGGTCAACACGAGTCGTATTAGCCATAACATGACTCTTGTCATGCATATACATGAAAATTACCATTAATCAAGGTAAATACGAGTCGTGTTACCTCCAACATGACTCGTGCCATATGAAAACATAAAATTCATGCATAAATGACCCTTCTAATCCTATAAAACATTATCCAAAGAGTTAATAAACATGAATTACATGAGAAAAATAACTTCTACTAAGAGTTGCATACATGAAACTAATAAATAATGCTCTAACATGTAAAATCCTATAACTAAATGCATAAAATGTATTCAATAATCTATAAGATAAATGCAAAGTGAAGAATAAGGATGATGCATGATTTTCATATGAATATGCTTATGTTTTAAGGTAAAAGCATGAAAGTTATGCTAAAAAGGACATTATAATAAGAGAAAATATAAGTTAAAAGTATGGTTATCATTTATCATAAATAACTTGTTTCCTTATTTGTGAGTGTGTAAGCTTTTAAGTTTTAGTATATTAGAAATATACCAAATATATATTATTAAGTCTCATTTAATCAATATATTTGTATGTAAGTTAAAAGTAATGTTTAGTCACACATCAAGACTACCTAAATACTAAAAGATCAAAGATTTGACTACAACCCTTTCCATATTATACACTATTGTAATAAACTCCTTTCACCATCCTCTATCTCTTATAGGTTTAAGTATGGATTAATGTCAACTTAATATATGATCAAGTGATGTTAGATCATGCCCTGAACTTGATAATTCATGCACCATAATCTTAATACCTAAAATACCTTTATGAATCTCATTCATCTTTAGGCATTATACTTTGGCCATATATTTTTTGTATAAAAGATTATTACGTGAACAATGAGATAATCCCTTACTATTAATCCAAGGTGGTGAATCCTTTGTTAATATATAAATACCTTCAACTATTTTACACTATACTCAATCTCCAAACTATGAATGCCCTTAAGAAGATATAAAGCTTAAGAGTTAAAGTATAGTATTCTATAATTAAGATAACCTTGATATCTTAAGTTTAAGAATACTTGCACTATTGATATGAGTGAGGTTTAACTTCACAAAAACATATCAATTATCTATACAAAATCTCATTAGTAAGATCCTTAATGAATTAATACTATATTGTTCATCCACATGTCTACTTTTTAAACATCTCATATCATGATGAATGAGAATCACTTTCTAAAGATAGTATAATATGTAATGATTTACTTGCATTAATAACATATATTCTTAATAATACTATGATCATGAATGATTTAGATATTGAATATTTACAAACAATAATAATCTCATTTCATAAACTCTTTATGAATTCTTTTATATTATTCTAATATATTGGAATTTATTATTTAGTTTAATACTCCAAGCAATACAAGTATAATGAAATACAATACTAAATAAAAAATATTACCTTTGATTAAAAATTATTTAATAAATATTATAAAAATACATGATGGTGTATGACATGTACTAACATACTTCCGTTTATGCTAGAGTTAATCATACTAAACTTTAATCCCATTGAAGCTACATGCTTTTCATGCTTGCTTTATGTTAGTGCCTTAGTAAGTGGATCTATCATGCTATGATCTATGGGAACTTTATCAATCTTCACTTTACCTCTACTAATGATTATGCTAATTAAATGGTATCTTCTAAGCACATGTTTGGATTTCTGATGAGACCTCAATTCCTTAGCTTATGCAATAGCTCCATCGTTATCACTTAATAGAGGAATAGCTTCAGCATTACTAAGGACAGTACCTAGCTTATGAATGAACTTCCTAATCCAAACTGCCTCTTTAGCCATATCTGATGTTATAATAACTACAGTTTCTTATTTAAAAATCTTCCAAACAATTGCACCATCATTCATCATAAACATAAAATTAATTATGATTTATAATCATCTTTATCAAACTGAAAATTGGCATTAGTATACCCATGGATTTATGAATCACCTTCTTCATATACTAAGAACATATCTTTAGTCCTTCTTAAGTACTTAAGGATGTTCTTTATAGTTACCCAATATTCCTTTCCATAATTAGATTGCAATCTACTTGTAATACTAAAAGAGTATGATACATTAAGCCCAATACATAACATATCATACTTTAGATCTTATTATAGATGCATATGGAATCTTACTCATGCAATCTCTTACTTCTTTTGTCTTAGGACATTAAGACTTAGAAGAGTATTTCCTATAGGCCATGGGAATAAAAACCTTTTTAGAAAGATCAATGCTAAATCTCTTCAATACTTTGTTATGTATGTAGACTATGAAAGACCTATTAACCTCCTTGATCTATCTCTATAGATCCTTATACCTAAAATATAGGCAACTTCTCTTAGATCTTTCATAGAGAATTATTTAGACAACCAAAGTGTAATACTCTACAAGAATAAGATATTGTTGCTCATGGCTAATATATTATCTACATATAACATAAAGAAAACAATTGCACTCCCATTAACTTTTTTGTAAACATAAGGTTCATATATGTTTTAAATGAAACTAAACTCTTTGATTGTTTCATCAAAATATATATTCTAATTCTTGAAGGCTTACTTCAATCCATAAATAAATCTTTAAAGTTTGTACACCTTCTTGCTATCATTAGATATGAAACCATTAGGTTATATCATATGCACTTCCTCAAGCAGATTTCTATTAAGGAAAACTATTTTCACATCCGTTTATCATATCTTATAATCATAATGAACAGTAACAACAAGTAATATTCTGATGGATTTAAGCATAGTTATAAGAGAAAAACTTTCATAATAATCAACACCTTGTTTTTAATAAAAACCCTTCATAACCAAGCATGCTTTATAAGTAATCACATTACTATCTATGGGCAAAAATTGATGAAAGTGCTAGTCAGTGGCACAATGAAGGAGTGATAAATAATTGGGCCCGGTATTTACAATGTGTATAAATAACATCTAACAATGTGATTTTTGCGATGGTTTGCTGTACGTTGAACTGCTCGATCATGCAATTTATATGCATGTTATTATAAGAATTCAGCTGAATGATTGCATCAATTTTGGAATGATTATCAATTTTGGATCATTGATTAGACCTTTGTTAAGGTGGTCAACAATATTCTTGTTAGTGACCTAGTTAGCCTTTATATGCATGTTATTATATTAGCCTTTCTAACTTCACTACCTTGCTTAATAGATCTTGTATGCTAATGTTAATCCATTATCTTATAGGGCACAATGATAATTTAGGTATTGATTGTATGTGTTAGGATTTGTTTAATATTGATACACCTATTGTTTATTTCATGTCTTGGAAGCATTGGATGATCTGAGAAATAAACCAGATGCACAACCAGACGATGTCCTACATTGCATCAAAACACGGGAGCATGCAGAATTGTTCGAAGAAAAAAGACAGCAAAGCTTCACCATAGATGGTGGCATACCCCTGCTCCTACAGGAGTAACGACTGCTAGTTGGGATACATGATGTTTATTCAAGCAAAAGAGCACGGGAAAGAGATGCTTTTCGTTCTATATTTTTGGAAGTTTTATTACTTCTCCTTTTGTTATATGGATCATTCCTTTCGGTGCAATTTGCTTCTATTGTAAATGCTACCCCCCTTGAGCAAAATTGTGATAAGAAGTAAGCCAAAAGATCGGATTCAAGATAAAGATTTTTTCACGATCCATGCAAGCGTTTAGAAATTAGCTGGTTGGTAGAAATAAAAAGCTTCCTGCAAAGATGTTTTCTTATGTGTAAATCTCTCTCCCTTTACAAAAGCAGCATTTATGTTGTTCTTTAATCACAACTAAATACATGGGAGCAACTATATTTCGTTTAATTTCCTATTACGTCTTCTTTTATTGATTCTAGCATTCAATAACCTAATCTTTATTAAAAAATTACCAGACTTGACCATAAATGGCGAAACGAGCTACTGTTTGAGGTAGCCGCTCTATCAAAGAAGGTCGAAACAATTGCTGACCAAAACTATGTCCTGGTAAAAGACCTTTTGCCTGGAAAAATTGCAACTTTTAGGAGATTTTTTTTAATTGATCCCCATCTTCAACGGTCACAATCACCACACCACGTACCTGCAATTGACAGAGCTTGGATTAAGTAATGAGAATAAGATAACCAACAGCAAAGCACCAGCCCATACGATAGCAATAATAAAGGTAAAGAAAAGATTGAAATTTGATGTCTCTAAGGGATTAAATCTTCGTCCTAATAAGCAATCCTAAAATGAAAAATTGTTAATGGATACTAAGAATCAAAATTATTGAGCTTCGAATGTCATTACAAGTGTCACTCTTCTTCAAGTAGAATCACATCACGACAAAATTATAACACAATATCCATAACATGTAACAGCACATAACAGCACCCAAGATTCAATATATTGGTTCTTTCAATATGGAGAAATTTATGTTAACAGATCGTGTAGCTTACCTGAAAATAAATGTGCAGGCCCTTGCTTCGAGCATTAGACTTGTCCAAATTGAGTGACCACTACGTATCTAATCCCATTCACTTCCTTAGTTTTAGTTTTAGTTATCTCTGTGGTGTTTGCCCAGCCAAGAAAGGATGATTTCAGCAGAGGTAGCTCATGATTTTGATAAAGCTCAAAGAATCGAAGCTACAGTACCTTGGTTTTATCTTCCTTCTCCAATGCACAGTGATGAGTTCAAACATTTTTCCCCTTGTTTACCATCACCATTCTTCAACTTCATCCTCATATAGCAGACCAATATCTCAGTCTTGGGCTCGGGCACAATACCCTTGCTGGTCATCTCCTCAAAGCATTTTAAAGCATCGTTGATTCTTGCCTTGTCATAGAGCCAATTAACCATGATAGTATAGGATCGTTGATCAGGTCCCAACCCATGTTTCTCCATCCCGTTCCAAGTATCTCTGACTTTTCCCTCACAATCCCAATCCGCGTACAATTTCAAGATCAAGTTAGATGTATCACTATTGATCTTGCATCCATTTCTCTCCATCAGTTCCAAGAGCATAGGTAGTTCCTGTGGCTTCTTCACTGCCTTGAGCAAGTAATTGAAAGTTACATCATTTGGCATGCAACTTCCCTTCTTATCAAGCATTTCATCCAAAAGCTCACAAACCTTATCCAATCTTTGACTACTAGAGAAATGCTTAATGAGCGAGTTGTAGGTAGCCACATTTGGTAAACAGCCCTGCTTAATCATTTCCCTATGAACTTCCAACGCCTCTGGGACTCTCTTTTTAAAACACAATGCATCAATCATACAATTGCAGATCACCACATCAGGCTTGCATTGTTTTTCCCACATTGCCCGATAGATTTTCAAGGCTGTGCCCAATTTTCCCTTCTTAGTTAATGCTTTTATAAAAGTTCCATAAGTAAACAAATCAGGCTTGCATTTAGATGCAATTATATCTTTCCAAAATCTCTTTGCTTCTTGTACATTTCCTAGCACGCACCATCCATTCAGGACAATATTCATAGTTTTTATATCCATTCCAAAATCTTTACCTTTCGAATAAAGTAGGGTTTCGGCTCTTTCTACATGTTTATACCTGCATAAATACAATAAGATTGTCTGAAATGCAACCTTGTCATTCTCTAGCCCCAAATCTCTCCTCTTATGGAAAATCTCAATTGCTTCTTCCACCTTATGTGCTGCTGCGTATCTATGAACTAGAACTCTATAAGTTTCCTCATTGACAAATCCCTCTCTCTTGGACATTGTGTAGATTACTTGTCTGAGTTCATCAAATCGCCTCATTCTGCCAAGAATGTCAAGAATCTCATTATAAGCATCAGATGACACGAAAATATTATCACTCCCAGAAACCCAATTGAAAAAAATTAAAGCCGGCTTCCAATCAGAACGATGTCTCTTCAACACATTCAAGATAAGATCTTCTGTCACAGTGGGGCTGCATTGAGTGAGAGCAAGCTCGACCTTTCTGGTTGGGCCGTCTCTGTACTTCTTGAGGACATCTTGAATTTTATATGCTAGTTCACAAGATAGTTCGTCTCTGGATTGGGCAATTGAATGAATACCACGAAACAATTTGAAATGGGACTTGAAATTTGACATGTAATACTCTCTAGAATTGAGGTTGCGTAAGATTCCAACGGAAATAAGGAAAGATTGGCGACCCGATGGGATGGCTAGAAAATAAACCAATTTGGACTTGGAGAAGAAATTTTGCTTAGAAATAAGGCTCAACTGCTGAAACATGAGAAGCATGTTTCGAAGCTCCAACTGGTGCGATTGGAAATTCTTTAATCTGGGTTCTCCTAAACCTACAAAATAGTATCCAAAATCCAACTTCTCGAGCTTAATTTCTGGTAAAACAGAACAGCCTATCACCCAATTCTGAAATTAAGTAATTTGAAAGGATTAGGATCATCAAAACGCAAAGCTAGGAAATGTAGCCATAAAAAAAACCATCCCCAAACACAGGAAAAACAAGACTTAAAATCAACTAAACAAATATTAAAAACAATGCAACAAGGGTACAATATTATAGCTACAAATTTGAATATGATCTGCATAATCAAAGTTTTCCAAAGAAATAGTAAAAGAACAAACAAATTAGGGCTGAAAATGATCCCAGAAAAGAACAGGAAAACATGTTAGGGCTGAAAATGAGGCCAATGGAAAGCGAATATCCCTTTCATATCGTTAATAACATATAGCAAAATCGGAATAAGGCTCCTTTTGGCCCCTAACATTTAGGCCGAGGAACACATTGGCTCTATGCTTTCTAGCCGTAAGTTTGGATTGAAGGAAAAAGAGGAAGAAAGAAAATATGGGGGAAAATATGAAAAGAAAGTAAGTTTTGGAAAATACTAATCCTTTGGTTGGGAAAAATTAAGTGGAAGTAAAGAAAATAAATTTATTTTCCTTTGTTTATTTTATTTCTTAATGTTTGGAAGAGAGAAAAGAAAAGAAAAATGAAAAATTGAAAAGAGAAATTTGCCCATTACAAGTCAAGAAAGCTTATCAACAGAATGGAATCTTGTAACTAATTTCTCAATTTTAAAACTCAAATTCTCAATAATAATATCAAGAGAAGGAAGAAAGGAGAATTATTGGTGATGAAAGAAATACGGGTACATTTGGAATTTTAAATATAAATAATAAATTTCTTCCATCAACAAATTAGTGGAAAGAATTTTCTTATATTTCTTTTCTTTTCTTTCTTTCGTTTTTAGCCTGGAAGTAAAAAAATGGAGGAAAGAAATTATGGAAGTAAAATCAGGAAATAAACTAATTTTACATTATTTGGGAAAATTATAGATTGGAGGGAAAGGATAGAAAATAAATATTGTTTATTATCAAATACCAGTTTTACCTTTAAATAACTTAACATATTCAGTGTGTCTCTTCTTCTTTCAATTACTTTAATTTATTTATTTTCTTGTTTACAAGGCCATTATTTGTCCTAGATGTAGATCATATAGTTTTTTATATTTTCACGTACATACATGTGCAATGGATATGACCATTTCAATTAATTCCATATAATTAGCACCATATTTAGTTCTTTCCATGCAACTGAATTATCATTCACACATTCACTTATCACTTTCTCCCAAGTTTTCCCGCCACTTCTACAAACATTACTGCCTATGTATCGATACTTTTGACCATGCAAAAGGGAATGAATATGAATTCTTTAGCTTACATTTCCCTCATTAGGGAGCGAAATTTCTACTTAAAACCACGTCATCATGTTGTATTTGTCCATTCATTAGTTTAGCAATGCATAATTATTTGCATACCAATTTCATCCGCTTGTTACCTAGTACATAAATATATTACAAGTATCACTGACTTAATGATCTCTTCCCATATTTTCACTATTATTAAGCAACTATTTGACTAATAGCATGCATTTGATGCTTCTATTTGTTTTTTTTTTTTCATTTGATAAAATTAATCATTGTAGGGAACCAAACCATATTTTCACTACAAACATAATTGATGCATAAACATTCACTTGATTCAGTTCAACATCATTTTCTATGCTCATGTTATATTCTTATATGCTTTATTAATACATATATCAATTGAATATTTCATTAAATCTTTATTTAATTCAGCAAATCTTCATACTTTCTTTCTTTTTTTTCTTAAGAATTAATTTATGGATGATGCGTATCTATATAAAAAAGAAATTCTTATTTAATCAAAGATTATGTCTTCTAAAGGAGAGAAAGACATAAACTATAAAAGAATTGGACATTAGCTCATACTATGGCATTGGTGGCTCTTGTGTCTATTGCTTGAAATTCCAAATTTGCAGCAACTAATGTACACACTTCATATAAACTGTTTTACTCAATAAAAAGAATCTCATAATTGTCATAATTTCACAAGGAGTTATATGAAATACAAGGTGGTCAAAATTATAAATCTGGTCAAAAATTATAATTTTTTGACAAATTTATTTTTAAGAATACATAATTTTTTAAAAAAGGAAAATTATAAAGTTGGTCAAAATTGGTCTTTTTTTAAAACATTCATCAATATAAGAATGAAAAAAATGGAGTATTATCTTCCTTTTACTATTTTCATGTCATTTTATATATATTGAACTACCAAATCCTATTTATTATTCAAGCTATATCAATGAGTTTAAGCAAATATTGAGTTTGTTGTGTTTGAAATGCTTACAACTAAAAAACAATAAGACATGCTTTAATTCATTTGATTTTCTTTTATTTTATTTGAGGTATCTGATTGAGTTTATAGTGAGATTGGTCATAGTGACTTGATAATATTGCCAATAACCAATAAGTTTTATCCTTAGCAACAACTTCATAATCCTATATTATACACTTGTCTTTGATATATTAGTATGCAATCTTTCTCCTGTAATATCAATTGTTGGATATTCTTGATAAAATTTAAACAATAAAAATAATATTTAACATATTTTTTATTAATAACATGATAGAAAATTACAACTCTCACAATATTTGTTAGAATACTTTTCTAGGTCATACTTTAATTTATCTATTTTAACTTTCTTACTAAAGCTCTCTTTGGATAGGATGATGAAGATCACAAACTACCCACCCCTTTATATAGTAAAAGCAAAACATTTTGGACCATATAATTCATTTAATGGTTATAGAACCAAACGACTTAATCTTCATAAAACACTGGGTT
This sequence comes from Dalechampia spathulata, assembly GCA_948192965.1. Taxonomy (NCBI): domain Eukaryota; kingdom Viridiplantae; phylum Streptophyta; class Magnoliopsida; order Malpighiales; family Euphorbiaceae; genus Dalechampia; species Dalechampia spathulata. Next base: position 20,627 of record CANYBF010312858.1, read on the forward strand.
ATCATTGAACTAAGTAGACATCCTTACAACTACTCATTTTGCTTGATCCACATTCAGCCTAATAATAGTTTAGCCAAGTAACAAAATTATAGCAACATGATTTATTTGATTAATTTTAAGCTAAATGGCTTGCTTACAACTTTTCAAAATATTACTATAAAATACATATGATTTATGTTAATTTTTAGCAATAACTTAAGAAAATAAGTCATAATTTTTAAGCTATTATTTTAAGTATTTTTTGACTTAATTCAAAATTTTAAGTTAATTTAAATTATGTTATCAAATATACGTTAAAATGATTAAATATTTAATAATTGTAAGTTTGGTAATCAAATACCTCTCCAAATCATATTGATAGCAATTTTATACTGTTTTGGCATGGTGTGCCTAATATTTGCCAAACATGCTCCAAAATGGCCAATTTAATTAATAAACAAGATTAAGATAGAAAATATTCAGTAATTTTCATCATCATTATCAGAAAAATTCATAAGACTATCGTAACAAAAATATTCAAGACAGAAATCATATTTAAAACTATGATTTTCCTTGAAAAATGATCAATCAAATCAACTATCCTTGTTTCCCTAGATGTACATACAGTTTATCATTATGAACTAGAAGGATGCAACGATTTGGATTAAATTAAATGAAAGATGGAATCTTAAAACCAGCAGGGAAAAAGCTTGGTTCAAATATTGGGTTAGCTCTCACCCTTCACCATCCTAGAGATCTTCAATGGTTTAGTATGCACATAAGTTTCGTGCACATGTTCAGAACCTTTAACTAACCTTTCCTGCAAAACCAAGACTCTCCGTAGATCATTTACAACATAATTGAAGGATAATTTTTGCTTTACAGTTTGCTAAAATCTACTTACTGGCAAACATACGAGGAAGTAATTCAGTTATGTCTGGCTTTAACAAGGCTTATACTAGATTATTAAGAACCTTGATTTTGATTTTCGTAGAACCTAGACAACCCAATGTTATGTATCCCTGAATCACCAAAAATGAGATATTCTCATTAGCTGATGCATGATAGTAAAGTCATATGAAACTTAAGTATATCTTTTTGCAGTAAGCTTCTGTTGCAACTTTACTTCATTATGAACATTGATTTACCATGAAAAGTCTTAATGAAAGAGCATTAAAACACTTTCCATCTGAATGCTTTCAGATAGGTGAACTCCTCTTGATTTGCAAAAGGCATGAAGCTTTTCTTGCGGCTACAGGAAATAGCATTCCACTTGGTTAACAGCAGGAGGCACTCTTGCTTTAGCCAAGAGATTCTTAAGTTTCTTTGATGAGAAATTACAAACACCTATAGCCCAAGCTTTGCCCAAATCATAAAGTTCCTCCATTGCTCTCCATGTACCTGGTATGCGGGCAGTTTACATATTTATAGAAGAAAATATTAAAAATTACTGTTTTGAGGTAGTAAGAAAAAAAGTACGTGGTAAGGAGCTGGCGTTACGTGTAAAGTGTGTGCAAGGCCAGAATGAATAACCCCTCCAACGTGGCATTCCACCTGACACCTCCTGACGTCCACTCCCAACCTCTGCAACCCTACCCTCCCTTAGTCCTCCACGCCCCACTTTTAAATTGAATTGTTATAATTATTATTTAATAAAATATTTATTATATTATATTATAATAAATTATATAATGATTTAGTAATTATTAGAGAAATGATTTAGTAATAAATATTTAATAAATATAAATAATTTAATGTATGATTTAGTAATTAATATTTTGATTTAGTAATATTATTAAAAAATAGTATAATTATAATGTAATGAATTAAAAAATAGTAGGTGTAATTATTATGAAAAAATTATTAAAATTATAATTGAATAATTATGAAATTAAATTTATTGATAATAATAATTATAATAAAAATATTGTTTGAATGAAAGATTACTCGATATAATAATAATAATATTAATTATAATTAATATTAACAAAAAGTAATACTAATAACAAAAAACTAATAATTATTACTAATATTATTATAGTATAAAACGAGCTAAAATCCCGATCACTTCGTGACTTAAATATATATAAATATAAATAAAAAATATATTTAAATTAAAAACTAAAATTAATAATTGATTGTTTTACTTCAATTTTAAAAGAATAAAATTAAAATTTAATTACTCTCAATTATAATAATTTCTTACCTTATTTTGATATAATAATCATAATAATAAATTTACAAGTATTCATAATATATATAAAATATTAATAAAAAATAATTCAATAATAAGTATTCATATGAATAATAATTAAAAATAATAACATTTACGATTACAACTAATAATAATAAAAAATAATAATAAAAAATTATTTATAATTATTATTGTTATTGCATTTGAAATAATAATAATAACAATATCATTATTATTATTACATTTGAAATATTATTATTATTGAATTGATCATAATTAATTAATTAATCAATTTTAATTAGCTCGAAAATATTTTAATTATTTAAGTAAATTTTAGCACAACAAAATCATTGCTAAATCCATGCTTATTCCATGTTTATATAATGCCAACTTTAAAATCAATTAAGCTTACCTTATATTACAAGTTATTAACACTTATATTACAACTTTAAGCTTATCTTGGACGCTTATTGCAATTCAGTCTTCCTTACTGAGGCCAGTTCTCTGTTTAAAGTTTCTTTGCCTCAAAAATTTCCTTCTAATTTCCCTCGCCTAAAATTTATGGGATTGCAAAGTAGGTTTGATTCTCTCACTTTGCAGCTCGTCTTTTCCAACAATTCTCAAACGATCGAGAGCAAATCCTTCTCTCATTTCCTGACTTGATTAATATTTTTTAAATTATCAATATATATATGTTTGTTGCCTCCGGAAGGTACCATGACACAATCATACACTTGAAAATGTCAAAGCGGTGGTTTTTGTGTTATTTGAATTTTTAAGTGCGAAATCCCATTTTCCAATTCCACTCTCTTATAATTTTCGGCAAACTATTTTAATTAACAATAATTAATAATCAATTATGCATTTAATTGACAATAAAATAAATTTAACACTCATTTATTAAAGTACAAAATCAATTGGATCATTCTAGATTTAATTATTACTATATAATTTACATTTCATTCCCATATTATAAAACACTTTAACTTCTCTTTAACTTAACATTATAATTATTTTAATCAAATATATTTAACTTTCCCCTATTAATCATAATAATTATTCAGTCTCGATATATATAAATATAACATACTTCGAATGATAATAGATATAAAATGGATGTGAAAAATAATAATAATTAATTACATAAAATATTAGATAATTACAATTCTAGAATTATTAATTAATTAAATTTGAATATATAATTATATGAATTAAAATTTCATGATATATTGATTTTAAAATAAAATCATATGTATAATAATAAAATTTTAAATAAATACAAGTTGATATGTATTATAATATAATTTTATGTTAGTTAAAGTTACATCTTATAATATAATTTTAAATGATACGTACACTAATAGAAATATAATCATATGTTACAATCTAATTTTATTAAAATTAAAATTATGTGTTGCAATAGAATTTTAGATGATACATGTAATAATAATATTTTATTAAAATTTAAGCCTTAAAAAATGACTATCATGAATTAAATATTTAATATTAATATGTAACATGCATAATGAAACTCTAGTTTTATATAAATAGTAATAGTTTTAATTTGTAAAAACTAATTTTTCTTTAATCTTATATAAAATAAATAAATATAAAAAATAAGTAATAGTAATTTTAATTCATAAATAGTTATTAAATTTTAAATAAAATAAAAATGATTTGAGTTTTAATTTGTAAAAATTAGTTTTATCTAATTTTAGATAAATAGTAATAATTTTAAATTTAAAACTTAATTGTAAATTTAATTTTATATTTAATTCTATATAAAATAAAATGGGTATAAGATATGAAATAGTTATAGTTTATTTTGTAAAAACTAATTTTTATCTACTTTCATTTAAAATAGTAGTAGTTTTAATTTATAAAACTAATTTATTAAAAATTAACTTTTATTTCATTTTATATAAAATAAAATAAAAATAAAAATTTAATAGTATTAGTTTTAAGTTGTAAAAGCTAATTCTTATAAATTTAAATATAGATACTAAGTTTTACATATTCAAAATATTTAAAAATAAAATAATAATAGATTTAATTTTTAACACTAAATTTTTATCTAATTTTACTTAAAATAATAATAACTTTAATTTATAAAATTAATGTTTATTTAATTTTATATGAAGTAAAATAAATACAAAAATATTAATAATATTTTAATTTACAACTAATTGGTAAGAACTAATTTTTATATAATCATAATCATAATATACTAAAATCATAATATATTGAAAGAGAGGAAAACTAAGGGGAAACACAAGGTTACCTTCTTCTTCAATTTTTATAAAAAACCATTTTATCTAATTATATATAAAAATAATTTTTATTTAAAAAATTATATTTAAAATTAAACATAAACACTAAATTTTACCTATCTAAAATAAATATAAAATATATAATAATTTTAATTTTAATTTATAAAACTTAATTTTTATCTAATCTTGCATGAAATAGTAATAAATATAAAACTAAATAGTAATAAGTAATAATTAATTTTAATTTAATTTTATAAAAAATAGTTATATTATAAAAGTTCTGCAAAGTAGAATCATGAAGCACAACTTTCATGAGATTTTGGTTAAGATAATGTGTAATACCTATTCTTGTAAGTTTGATAGCTAACACATGACTATTTTATTAATTTTACTTGATAAAAATTTATTTTATTACCAAGAAATAATGGTGTCAAAATGATTATATTTTATAATTTATTTTGAAGTATCTTTAAAATAGTTTGAATTAATATAAATAAATAAAAAATATTGTGATTGAAATTTTAGAATTATTTATTGATTAAATTTGAATATATAAATACATCAATTAAAATTTTATAATATATTGATTTTAAAATAGAATCTTAAATGATATATATAATAATAAAATTTTAATAAATAAAAATCTTATTATAAAAGTGATATGTATAATAATATAATTTTAAATAATATATATAATAATAATAATAATATAATTATATATTACAATATAATTTTATTAAGATTAAAATTATGTATTGCAATAGAATTTTAAATACTACATGAAAAAAATAAGATTTTATTAGAATTAAAAAAATTAAAAAATGGTTAAAGGAAACGAAAAAAGTCATGAATCAAATAATTAATATGTAATGCACGTGAGGTGATTCTAGTTTTATATAAATAGTAATAGTTTTAATATATAAAAATTAATTTTTCTTTAATTTTAGATAAAATAAATAAATATAAAAATCTAATAATAGTAGTTTTAATTTGTAAAAAATATCAAATTTTAAATAAAATAAAATAAATATAAAATACTAAATAATAATAGTTTTAATTTATAAACTTATACAAAATAGTAATAATTTTAAATTTTAAAACTAATTTCACAACAAGAAACAAACGATATTGCTTCGGAAATCCGCTACGGAATGTATCCGTAGCTAAATAGCGACAGATTCGTGACAAATTAGCGATGGAAATGTTAAATGGCGACGGAATATATTATTCGTCGCAATTCCGTAGCGATTTAGCGACGGAAATACTTCCGTCGCAAATTCTGTAGCTATTTAGCGACGGAAACACTTCCGTAGCAAATTCCGTCACGATTTCGCTACGGATATATTTCCGTCGCAAATTCCGTAGCAATTTATCCATTCCTTTTTTAATTAATATTATTAATTTTTACAAAATAATTACAATTTATTAATATTATGGTTTTCACTTAATTTTTTCAAAAATAATTACAATTTATTAATATTATGGTTTTCACTTTTAAATTTGTAGAGAGTTATTATGTTCTTTAAAAAGTTTTAAATGGTTATTAATATTTTTAATTTAAAATAATATTAGGTAAATTGAAAAATAAGAAGTATAAATTAATACATTTGAAATTGAAATTCAAAAATAAAATATAATTTATTACGTATATTAAAGTAATATTAATAAAAAATATTTTGGATAAAATCATTCTAATTATATAATAAATTATTGAATATTCATAAAAAAAAGAGCTGAAATTGAGAACTTTGTTAAATTAGAAAGTGTTTATTATAAAATTATAAACTTGAATATTTATAATAAATAAATTATTATTTGATTTAATTAAATTTACAAAAAATTATATTATTTTCAAAATTAAAGTAAGATGAATATAGGAATATAATTGAAAATAAAGTAAAATTTGAATTTCTTGGCGTAAGCGACGCCATATCACCATGCTTAAAGAACCACTTGGTTTCCTCCTCACCGTCCCTTCCCTCTGCTCAACCTAATTTCCCAACCCTAAATCTATTCCCAACCCCAAAGAAACAATTGAACTTTCAACCAACCTAAATCTCAACCCTAAATCTTAACCGACAAAATTCCTTCTGTTACATCCACTATAGACCCTAAGAGTTATGTGTATAAATGTGTTAGTACGTATGTATGTACGTATGCCTATGTGTAGATGTATGTTAGGATTAAATGTGTTGGTTTGAGCATATGCGAGTATGTGTGTTGCATTGGTTGGGCATGCATGAATCTGTATATGAA
>CANYBF010312881.1:0-14413 GCA_948192965.1 Dalechampia spathulata
TAGGTTTGAACAAGGAGAAGTTAAGATAGTTACTATTTTAAAACATCAAAAACTTAGGTGTAATAAAGAGGGTATTGGATTCGATCAAAACTCCTCCTACACCTCTAAGGGTACGATTTTTGTCAAAGCTTCTACATCACAACAAAAACCAAATGATTTCAAAAAGAAACATGTTCATCCTAAGACTCATAGAGTGCATAGGCATGCTAATAAGGTGCATCATTGTTCATGTTCTTGTTCACATAATCATAATCATTCACATGCATCTAGAAAGAAATATGTGCATAATCATTCTAAGTTTAGAAATATTGTATGTCATTATTGCAATAAAAAGGGGCATGCTACTAATAGATATTTTATTAGAAGAATGCATTGGAATGATGAAATAAATATGTCTAACCCCTAAGGACCCAAATGCATTTTGGGTACCTAAGAAGAAGTAAATACATTTGTTTTGACAGGTATGCTTGAGATCTAAAATTAATGAAAATAAGTGGTATCTCGATAGTGGATGCTCAAGTTATATGACTTGGAATGCAAGTCTTTTCTCCCACCTTGAAGAATATGCAGGAGGTGATGTCACTTTTAGAGATAATGGTATAGGTAAAGTTGTTGGAATTGGTAAGATTGGTAAGAATTCCAATTTTTCTCTTAATAAAGTCTTGTTAGTAGAAGGATTAATACATAACTTGCTTAGTATTAGTCAATTATAAGATAATGGTTTTAAGGTAGTTTTTGATCCTAAAGATTGTCTTGTGTATAGGATAAGTGATAATAAGCTAGTCTTTCAAGGAGAAAGAATAGAAAATATTTATATGATTGATTTAGATTCTATTCCTAACAAGAATGTGAAGTGTCTTGTTTCTATAAGTGAGGATTCTTAGTTGTGGCATAGAAGACTTGGACATGCCAGTTTCGAAAGCATTGGAGATCTCGGGAAGAACGAGCATGTGGTAGGACTTCCAAAGATCAAATTTGCTAAGGACAAGGTATGTGAAGTGTGCCAAATGGGAAAATAGGTAAAATCTTCATTTAAAGCTAAAAACAAGGTAAATTCTACTAAACCTCTTCAATTATTGCATATGGACTTATTTAGTCCAACCAGGGTAGTTAGTTTAAGTGGTATGCATTATACACTTGTTATTGTTGATGATTACTCTAGGTTTACTTAGGTTTGATTCTTAGCTCATAAAAATGATGCATTTAATGCTTTTCAAAATGTTACAAAAAGAATGCAAAATGAAAAAGGTTACTACATTTCCTCTATTAGAAGTGACCATGGAAAAGAATTTCAAAATGATAGTTTTAAATCATTTTGTGAATCACTTGGAATTCATCATAAGTTTTCATCTCCTAGAACTTTCAACAAAATGGGGTAGTTGAAAGGAAAAATTGAACTCTTTATGACATGGCACGTACAATGTTCAACGAGTATCAATTACCATCTTACTTTTGGGCTGAAGCGATCAATATCACTTGTTATGTCACCAATCGAGTTCATTTGAGACCAATTTTAAATAAAACTTCTTATGAGCTATGGAATGGTAGAAAACCAAGAATCGTATACTTTAGAGTATTTGGTTGCAAGTGCTATATTTTGAATATCAAGGACAATCTTAAAAAATTTGATTCCAAAACAGACGAAGGTCTTTTCTTAGGTTATGCAACTTCTAGTAAATTATATAGGGTGTTTAATAAATGTTCTTTAGTTATTGAGGAATTAATGCATGTTGTTTTTGATGAAACAAACTTCCTTGGTCCAAGAAAGGACAATATTGATGATGATGTAGGAATCTTAATGGAACAAGGAAATGAGAAAGAACATCAACAAGACATTATTCCCAAATATGCTAAAAAGGAAGAAGTGGATGATTTTCCTCCTCACCTAGTTGCCACACATATCGAGCATGATCTTTTAAAGGAGTGGCAATTTCCAAAAGGACACTCCAAGGAGCAAATCATAGGTGAAACATCAAAAGGGGTAACAACTCGTTCTAAATTTAAAGACATTCATAATAACCTTGCATTTATTTCTCAAATAGAGCCTAAGAATGTTAAAGATGCCTTAAATGATGATAGTTGGGTGTTAGTTATATAAGATGAATTGAAATAATTTGATAGGAATAAGGTGTGGACCTTAGTGCCTAAACCTAAAGATGTGTCAATTATAAGTACAAGATGTGTATTTAGGAACAAATTAGATGAAGATGGTGTTATAATTAGGAATAAGGCTAGACTTGTAGCACAAGGATATTGTCAAGAGGAAGGAATAGATTTCAATGAAACTTTTGCACCTGTAGCTAGTTTAGAAGCTATTAGGATGTTATTGGCATATGCATCTCATATGAACTTTAAACTTTTTCAAATGGATGTTAAAAATGCTTTTCTAAATGGTTTTATAAATGAAGAAGTTTATGTTGCACAACCCCCCGGTTTTGAAGATTTTGAATTTCCAAATCATGTTTTTAAACTTACCAAAGCTTTTATATGACCTTAAACAAGCCCCTAGAACTTGGTATGATAAGTTGAGTAGCTTCTTAATTGATCATAGTTTTGATAAAGGCAAAGCAGACACTACACTTTTCATTAAGCATTACAAACATGATATTCTATTTGTTCAAATTTATGTGGATGATATCATATTTGGTGCTATTAATGAAAAATTGTGCAAGGAGTTCTCTGAGTGTATGCAGGGAGAATTTGAAATGAGCATGATGGGAGAATTGAAGTATTTCCTAGGACTTCAAGTTAAGCAATGTGAAGATGGAATCTTCATCAACCAATTCAAGTATACTTAAGAGATGCTCAAGAAGTTTGGATTGGAAGATGCTAAAGCTAGCAAGACACCAATGAGCACGACTACAAAATTGTCATTGGATGAAAATGGCAAGCAAGTATATCAAAAGAAATATAGAGGTATGATAGGTAGTTTGTTGTACCGAACTGCTTCTAGGCTTGATATTATGTTTGTTGTGTGTATGTGTGTTAGATTTCAATCCTCTCATAGGGAATCTCACTTGAGTGCTGTGAAAAGAATTTTTAAATACTTGATTGGAACTATGCATTATGGCTTGTGGTATGCTAGGAATGATTCTTTTGATTTGATTGCTTATTTTGATGCTGATTTTACTGAAAATTTATTAGATAGAAAAAGTACCTCAGGTACTTGTCATTTTTTAAGAAATTGTTTGGTTTCTTAGTTTAGCAAGAAACAAAATTATGTACCTTTGTCTACTGCTGAATCTGAATCTATATCTGCAGGTTGTTATTGTGCTCAAGTACTTTGGCTTCAACAACAATTAAGAGATTACAATATTTATGTTTCTTGCACTTTAATTAAATGTGATAACACTAGTGCTATAAACTTATCTAGGAATCTCATTCAGCATTCAAGGACTAAACATATTGATATTAGACATCATTTTCTACATGATAATGTGCAAAAAGGAAAAATTGTATTGGAACGTACGACATTTGGTACTCCCGTATGGATCCTCAACACCAATTCCTTCAATTTTGGCAATATTTGGTATAGCCTGTACTCATTTCAGTATGACCGTATGCCATGTGGTACGGCCGTACCAACATTGGTACGCCCGTACGCGTTCATTTTTAAAATTTTCTTCTAAAAGCCTCGTACGGCCATACACCTGCTCGGTACGCCCGTATGCGAACCTGAATTCCAAACGTCTGTAGTTGGTACGGTCTTACGTGTCACCCGTACGCCCATACGTGATAGGCATTTTCAAGGCATTTTTGGCTCGTACAATTGTACGCCCAACCCGTACGCCCATACGCAACATGAAAAACAGTTTTTAAACGTGATTTTTCAGTTTTTCACTCATTTCCAACTCAGTTTTCTCTCAAATTCCTCAACCAAAACCTCTGCAATCAGTTTCCACTCCTTCCAAACTACATTGCCTGCATTCCTACTCCTTATTCTAGTATTATTTTCATTTATTTCACTTTGTTTTACATTTTGATTTTACTGTTTCATTGCTTTGTAGTGCATTTTTCAAACTTTCTGATTTTTTGATAATTCTAAGTTATTTTATCTCTAGGTTCTTTAGAGTTTGTTACTTAAGATTGTGTTTAGGACTTCTGTATCAAATTTTATTGATTTCCGTGCAGGTTCCAGTTTTTCAGTTTTTCAAAACTCGCCATTGTTCTGCCGATTTTTTTACAAAATTTTGTTTTTTTAACTCTTTTACTTATTTTTCACTGATTTTATTTATGTCTACTCCCGGAGACCGCGATGACTCTTCCTCACGGAGAGTCAAGCGCACTGTTCTAGCAAGCTCTGGCCCTCGAGGGACTACTCTTACCTCTACTATTAGAACTTCTATTTTGAGTGAGAAGATTTTCTCTCACTCTCATTTTATGTGTTGTTCTACTCTCTGATAGATCGGATTGGAGAATGACGTTCTAGGATGCTTGACCAACATTGGTTGGTCAAACTTTGCATTTATCCCTAACCACTACATCCACTCTGTAGCTTTAGAGTTTCTACAGACATTTTCTCTGTCTACCTCTTTTGTTCAGACTATTCAGGAGGCATCACTCTCTTTCTGCTTCTGAGTTTGATGCTCTCTTTGGATTTCATACAAATGGCATTTCTAATGTCAAATCCGCGGTATTTGACCGCAATGCTTTGTGGAGGGACATTGCCCTCGACACCTCTTTCCGCCAGTCTCGTCAAAAGGCCTCATGCCTTAAATCTCCTACACTCTTGTACTGTCATAGACTGATCTCCTATCTTATCTTCGGGAGATTAGATTCTAATGATACTATTACATGCCCTGAATTTATCTTCTTGTACTGCATGGTCACGGGTACTCCCATTCAGTCTGGACGTTGGCTTCAGACCTCTTTCCGTGAGGTCGACGTCTAGAAGCAGCCTGGCAGGGCTATTTTATTCAATCCTCTTATTCATCACATCTACCAGCAGCTGCAGGCTTTTCCTCTCACTCACCCTTCTACTGGACCACGAGGTCCAAACCTTGATCTTTCATTCATTGAGCACTCCATGCTCTTTGAACGCACTGCTGATGATGAGTTCGTGATTCATTCTAAGTACATCTCTAGATGACTCGCTCACCTTCAGTCATTGGGCCTTCCCAATGACACTATCTTTATCTATGGTCGTCGGGCTATAGAGGTTTGTCAGTGCCTGCAGGTTCCACTTCCAAACGACATACATGCAGAGTAGCTTGATCCTGCTGATCCATCCACTGACGCTACACAGTAGGCGGCTTTAAGCCACAAGTGCCAGCGACACTTCACTGGTGAATCCTCTCCATCAACTGCTGTTCCTGATCCTACTGATCTAGCTGCTACTTCTACTACTCCTGCTGCTGCTGTTGCTCCTTCAGATTCTATTTCTCAGAAGCTTGCCATTATCATTGCTCAACTCGACTACTTAGATACATTTGAGCATCATTTCAACCACATTAATCAACAGCTTGGTCATCTTACATAGTAGTCCGCCCTTTTTGATCAGCAGCTTGATCAACATGTTGCTGACTTTCATGAGTTTTAGACCTCCACCTCCGAGACTCTTCACTCCATTAGTGTTATGATGGATCCGTTTATTATTCCTCCACCGAGTCCACCTCCTCCTCAGGACCCACAATGATTTATTTATTTTTGATGTTATCAAAGGGGGAGATATTTTTATGATTTTTAGGACTTGATGTTCGTGGAGTTGACTGTTATATTTGTTTTCATGTTATTTTTGATGTTATTATTGTCCTGAAAAGTTGATAGCTTATATGTCACACCGTGGATGTGACATTATAGTTTATAGTTGTTGGTAACTAATGGTTAATTAATTAAAGTATTTAGTAAATTTATATATAATTGGTATTTTGAATATGTAAAATAATAATTAAGGGTATATTTTTAGCTATTTAATTAAAAAGTTACATGTAATTAATAAATTAAAATTAATAAATATAATAAGATCAAATAATAATTTAATTTTATTAATTATGTAATAATGTCAAATAGTTATTTAAATGATAAAAATAAACTTTGATATAATTTTTAAAAGAAATTTAAAAAATAAGTATTTATAGAATAATAAATATATAGTTAATATAATTAATATAATAATAGAAAGAGTGTTTTTGTAAATGTTTATGAACTGTTTTGAAAAAAATATATTTTAGTTGCTATTCATAACAGCCACTAATTAACTTAAAATCAACCGAATTTTCTACTTACCAAACATTTATAGATAACTATATAACAATTATCTTGAAAAGTAATTCCAAATACCCCTTACATGCATATCAAACTAAATTATTCTAAAATGTTAGGTTAAGTTGCTGCTTTTTTTTAATCTATTTTCTTTCAATTTTTTTAGAAAAACACTCAGATTATTCTTATAAATTGTTTTCAAATCATATGACATTTTAATGTTTTTTGCTTAATAATATTTATTTATTTTTATCTTTTTTAAACTATTGACTACCATATTAATAATTGAACACGTGGCAGAATATGAGGGGGCAGTCTATGATTCCTCTCCATACACATGGGATACGTACGAATTTCTCGTGGGATGTGGATGGAAAGATATTATGATTTCCCAATTTACTTCACGCGTCTTCAGTCAGGCTTTGTTGTGCACGTGAACCAACAAGAAAATACATACTACATTCATGAGAGTACTGTTAGGCATCCACTTTTATAATAAAATCCTTCTTTTGTGTTATATCAACGTCATTATCAAGATCTTGCAGATCTTTGACCAATCTTACCGTCTGGGTTCGTCCACGTGTTTTCATCACCATCACATGTCCCCAAATATCAAATCCTCGCAGGCTTTTGCCCAATCTTGCTGTGCGCAATCTGGCATGTAACAGAACACGCTACTCCTGGTTCTATTGGATATTAACCCTGAAGGGCTTTGGTTAGCTTTATACACCCACAGAAATACAAGTAACAATATAATACCATTATCATAGGATGAAAATTAATCTAGTTTATAATATAAACAATATTAATATATTTAACAATTATGAACTAAATAAGATTAGGGTTCTTATTGTACAGTTAATTATACATCTATATAAATACTAGGGATGAATTATTTAATATAAAATAATGTATATTAACATTTTAATTTTTTATAGATTAAATAATATGTTAAGATCTATGCCCACATCACACGTTAATGACATGGTCTAGAAAAGTAAGCATATGGCAGTTATAGGATTTTTATTTTTATTTTTTTTTCTAGAAAAAAAAAACAGCCCACTTAAGCGTGTCGAAACCGCGTTTTATTTAACACCATAAAATACCAGAAAAAAAAAACCTTCTCCCTATATATATGGTTGGAGAGCAATGAACCCCAACAGAAACTGATTCCATACAGGAAAAAGGCTTTTTCTCTGTTCTATTTGATTCTTTGTAATGGCAAAATCAAATCATAATTATCTAGCCGGTTCAGTGGATGAGATTCGAAGAATATTCAACAAGTTTGACAAAAACGGCGACGGGAGGATCTCAAGTGAGGAAGTGATCCAGAGCCTAGCAGAACTCGGCACGAAAATATCAAACGAAGACGTTCAGTGCATGATGCAAGAGTTCGACAAAGACAAAAATGGATACATTGATCTAGATGAGTTTGTTGACTTCATTCAACGCGGCGGATTAGACGGCGGTGGAGCTGATGGTCGTTGCGGCGGAGACAAGGAACTGAAGGATGCGTTTGATATGTATGATATCGATAAGAATGGACTGATCTCAGCGAGTGAACTGCACGCGGTTATGAAGATGGTCGGACTTAAATGCAGTTTAAGCGAATGCGCTAAAATGATTCGTCAGGTGGATCAAGACGGCGATGGGAATGTGAATTTCGAGGAGTTTAAGAAGATGATGACCAACGGGTTAGTGTAGTTACGCTTATGAGTATTTCTTCTAACTCCCATTGTGAATAGTTTGGATCCTTTTATTGTCGTTTTCTGCTATTGTTTCTGCCGTTTTATTTGCGTTAAAGCTGCAGAAAACACTGGATTAGTATTTAGGAGTAGGAATTTCCGTAATTGTCGATATAATATATATAAATATAATTATGACAATGGTTCTATTTTCTCGCTAAATTTTCTTATTTTTTCTTTTTAAAATCAATTTAATTGCAACAAAATCATTAAAAATATATTGATATAACTGTTTGTCTACAGTTGAGTATTTCTATTGACTTGGTCTTTTGGTCAAAGTAAATAGGAACTGATATTAGTGGGTCTAGAATGCAACTAACAATAAGTTTTATTCGTCTTAAAAGATTATTTATTGGTTTGATTAATTATGACAATTAGCAGGTTGACTAGCAGCATTAAGTTCCAAGTGGGATTGGTGTGATTAGGCTACATTAATGAACTTTTCAAGGTTTCCGTTATATTTTACTAGGAAAATGCCACTTATCTTAATAACTTTTTAAATTCATTTATTTATTATTATTATTTTCAAAAATATTTAATCTAATTATTAAATAATATGTATCAATATGCAGAGTAATAGCACAAACATTTACCTTATGAGAGTAATTTTTAACAGATTAAATTCATATTTTTATATATAAAAATAATTAAGAAAATTATCAGTTCTATTTTTGAAAGATAATTGTGAAAGATTTTGGAAGGTAATTGAAGAAATCATGTTAGTTTTAGGGTTGAATATGTGTTCTTTGTAAATGTTAAATAATAGTAACGTTACTGTGATAAAACTATATAAACGGAAAATAAAACAAATAGTTAAAGAGAAGAAGAAATTGGAATGACATCATATATACGAGTCTAATACAGATGTTTTGTCAAATAGGCTATGTAGTAATGGACACGGAAATTGGACTTTTGCTTTCACGCAATATTAAGTCCTCGCAGACTTCACATTGAATTATATCTTCAAATCTTTAAAAATCTTTTCAAATGTCTAATTTTCTTTTGAAATTTTCAGAAACAATGAATGTTTTTTTTTTTTTATAGAATTATAAAAATAATATTTTGAGATTTAATTCAAATTGATTTTAGATTTACTTAAAGTAAAATTTATTACTTTTAAAAATATTCATAAAAATATATATTTTGATAAAAAATAATTATTTTTGCATATCTCCGTAAAAAATCATTATTTTTACAAAACTTAAAAAAATGCATCATATTATTATAAAATATAAAATAAAATCTATAATATCCATAATTGTCCCAATATTCTATATATAATATAACACATATAATATATAGTATATATATTAAAGAAATGAGATAAATAAAAATATAAAATTATTCCTTTTTCATGAATATAATATAAATAAATTAATAGAAAATTATAATTTGATGTAAATAAATTACCTCTCTCTATATATATAAATTTTATTTAAAATTAAATACTAATTTTATCATAATTAATTAGATTATATTAATGTATGATCAAATACTAGAAGATAAATTATCCAAATATGAATATATTCTAAATCAAACATTAATTTTATTATATCTATATTAAATTATATTATATAAATTAGAATAATATTATTAATCAAATATTATGATATAATTATCAATTTTATATTTTTAAAATATTTATATAATATGAAGTATTTGTAGTTAAGTTAAATATAATGTAAAATATATATTAATAAATTACATTCAAGTATTTATAATAATAATTATTAATAATTAATGTTACCAATATTAAATTATTAGTAAATTATTATTTAATGTTAAATAAATTAAGTTGCAATGCATGTTGAGAAAATTCTAAATCATATATATTATATAAAATTTAGGATTGAAGTTGGCTGTCTTTCTATTCGTATTTATCTTTTTCTTATATCAAGTCTTTCCCCTTGTTTTTTTTTTTTTAAAATTAGAGACGGTTTCATAAGATTTATTTATTTATGTTAGAGAATGACATTCATTTATTTATTTTCGTTAGAGAATTCTATTACAAGAGGGAAAAATGATGACGAGAAATAACTTTTATTTTTATCATTTATTTTACTTTTATATGTTTGAAAAGGATGAAAAAAATAATTGTTAGTCTTAAAAATAATGGTCTAAGAGAGGATGAATTGATAAATTTTAAAAAAATAAAATCAAATAGTAGACTATTTTTAAAATAATGAACTAATTTAAAATTTAGTAAACCATTTTGTGAAAATAAAATCAATTATAAAACAAATCAAAATAACATAATTTTTTTATAAAACTTTCCTTTTGAAAACATTAGATTATTTTAAGGGAAATCCTTTTTGTAAAATCCTTTTAAAGTGAAATAATTGAAAAAATAATAAACTAAAAATAGAAGAAAAAAAGAAAAAATGAACATACAGTATATAGTAGTTTGGCTGAAATGACTTTATTCATTCTCTCAAAATCAATGTTTTGAGACTTTACTACAATAAATAATTACAACAAATTTTTAAGGCTAACTTGAAAATTTTGCAAATAAAAGTTTACAGTAAATTAACTTACAATCTCTTCAAGTTTCAGTAAACTAACTTAACAACATTTTCAAGTTTTAACAAACTAATTTGGTAATCTCAAATTTTCATAAAACTCATTTATAATCTTTTCAATTTTTACAATTAGACTTGAAAATCTAACCAAATAATTTAAGAATATAATTCCTCACAACATTTACAAAATCTATTGAAAAAATTGTGAATAAATATTCAAATGAAACTCTTAGAAAAACACTTTAGATCTATATAGATTTAATCCTTTATTCGAAATCTCTTATCTATTTTTCTAGACTTCAAAAGTTATGTATTTATACTTGAAAATATGATGATTATATTCCATAAATACATAAAGCATGAATATATAAGTTAATCAAAATCCATTTAAAAATAATTTTCTGTTATGTTAAATCAGTAAGCTAATTTATGTGAAAGATAGATTTATTCTAAAAACAAATTTTTAAAAAATTTAACATGTTTAGAAAATGAAAATGATATCGAGAAATTATTTTATCAAAAAAGAAAATATTATATTTGGAAAGATATTATATTTTGAAAGATATTGATTTGAACTTCATAAGGTAAATATTATCAAGATTTTCTCAATCAAATTCTAATAATACCTTAAAAATAATTATATTAAATCTGTAATAAATCATTTGAAGATAAATAAAATAAGTTAATATTCCTGATGAACAGTAAAGTGTAGAAAGAATGATTGAATAACACAACCTTTTTAAAGATTGGAAATATCATAGGAACTATATAAAGGAAAATATGTTGACTAGTCTATTCAAGAAAATGATGATAAGATCTCAACTAAGGAATCTTGTTGGAAACATGACTTTTATTTCTTAAATTGAATCAAAAGATGTGATTGAAGTACAAAATGATGATTGACACTTATTCTCAAATTAAAGGATCGTACAATCATTTGATAAGATGAGTATTTCGAAATAAGCTTTATGAGAAAGATAATGTAGTTCAAAACAAAACAAGATTAGTTACTCAAGGTTATAACCAAGAGGAAGGTATGATTTTGATGAGACTTTTACTCTGGTTACTAAACTTGAAGTAATTCGACTTTTGTATGCATTTGCATCTCATAAATATTTCATGTTTTATTAAATGGATGTAAAAAGTGCATTTTTGAATGGCTTTATAAATAAGAAAGTTTATGTAAAACCATTTCCTAATTTTGAAGATTTTAAAAAACTAAATCATGTTTTTAAATTAACAAAATCATTGTATGGTCTTAAGCAAGCTCCTAGAGCTTGATATAATAGACTTAGTACATTTTTGTTAGGAAATGGTTTTACAAAAGGTAACGTTGATACAACTTTATTTACTAAACATCACAAGCATGACATTCTTATTGTTCAAATATATATTGATCATATTATTTTTAGATCAATAAATGAGTTTACATGTAAGAATTTTGCAAGTTTGATGCTAAAAGAAATTCAAAATGAGTATGATGGGAGAACTCATTTTTTCTTAGATTGCAAATGAAATAAAGTAAGAAAGGAATTTTTATTGATTAAGTACATAAAAACTTTTAAACAAATTCAAAATGAATAATGCAAAAGCTTATGGAATTCCTATTAGTCTAATGATAAAAATTAAAAAAGATGAGAAAGATAAAAGTGTGGATATCAAAATGTACTGAGGTATGATTAGATTACTTCTTTATTTGATTGCAAGTAGACCCGACATTCACTTTAGTTTGTGTTTATGTGCAAGATTTCAAGCTAATTCTAAGGAGTTACATTTAATTGCTATTAAAATGGATTCTTTAGTATCTTAATGGTATTCAAGCCTTAGGTTTTTGGTATTCTAAAGATATTGTACTTGCTCTAGTTGGCTATAGTAATGTAGATTTTGCAAAAAGTGTAGTTGATTAAAAAAAAGTACTTTCAAGACATGTCAATTTCTTGGTCATTATCTTATTTCATGATTTAGCAAAAAATAAATATAAGTGGCATTGTCAACAGTTGAAGTCAAGTATGTCTCAACTGAAAGTCTAAGTTATATGAATGAAACAACCATTAGAAGACTATGAATTGAAATACGCAAATATTTCAATTTATTATGACAACATAAGTGCAATCAACTTAAGAATCCTGTATAATACTCAAGGATAAAATATATCAAGATTCATTATCACTTATTAGAGATAGTGAAGTTATTTTTATGCTTATAGAAAAACATCTTGTTGATATCTTGACAAACCATTAAGTGATGATTGATTTGTATCATCAAGAAGAAAACTTGATGTGCATTTTTAATTCATGATTTGAAGGTATAATTTATCTGAAACATTATATTTCATGATTCAATCATATATATTTATGATTAAATTATGTATGACTTTAGCATGCTATATATGTTTTAGCATTCTAATTTTTGGTTAATCCTTGATTTCAAAATATTTTTTTAAATATCATTATTTTGGTAAAAAGTTGACATTTATATTTGATATTTTTAATTTTATAAAATTATGAATTTTTGAATTTTTGGGCTAATACTTTTATTTTATGATTTCTGAGATATTAATTCCTTTTTAGAGACTCTTATATTTCTCTATTTCACACATATAAAATTCCTGCTACTTCCATAAGTCTTACCTTCAAAAAATCCATATCTCTCTTCTCTTTTTCAAAATCCTAAACTTTGAAATTAATTCATTTCTTTCTCTCAATTCTTAATAGCAAAGAAAAAGATTAATAAATTTCTCCAATTCATGAAAAGAAAGTTAAAATAGAAGAAACCTCAATTATCTTCTTCTCTTAAAAGATTATTCCATCTAAGATTATTGATTGGGATGACTTCTTCGAACATTTTTGGAGTATTGAAGCTTATTTAAGAATCAAAAATGAGATTCCTTCTTTCATATAAATGAATCAGTGTATGAGAACTTGGTGAGATAATCCTATGGGTGTCTCAATGTTATTGTGGAGAGTGAATCTTACAAATTTCAGGTTAAAAGAAAGAGTTTGATGATAACTACTCAAGAACTTGGGTAAGCATTCGACATTCTAAATGATGGTATCAAAATTTGTTACACCCGTAGTTGAGACCCTAGTAGTTTGTACACTAGTATACAGATAGAGGGTTTTATGCGTATGCGTTTTGTTATACTTTGATGATGTATATACCTGTATGTATGTATGTATGCTTGTATTTGTAATTGTATGATGTGACACTGTCGCCTTATTGGGAAGTGTGACTTCTCGGTTGGATGAGGGACATTGAGTTTGAGGTGCTAGGATTGGTTTTGGAGTGTGTTTCACAGGTTCGGGGAGAGTTAGGGGCTTCAATTAAGGCATGTCCTGATTTTAGGCATGCGGTACGGGCGTACGGATATCCGTACGGGCGTACCGAGCTCGAGGGAACATGGGAGTTGAGGTCCTGGAGGTCGTACCGGCGTACCAGAGGGTTGTACGGCTGTACTTCAACTCGTAGGAATTTAGGTTTGTCAGGAACTTTAGGGTCGTACGGGCGTACCAAACGTGGTACGGGCGTACGACAACTCGCAGGAAAATCAGTCCATCAGGGTTTTTAGGTTGGTACGGGCGTACGGGTATTTGGTACGGCCGTACGCAACTTAAAACACCATTTTTAAAAGGATAAACTTAGATTTTTCTTTAACTTATCTTCAATTTCTTTCTTCCAAACCCTTCCTAAACGTCCCTAAACCCCTATAGCTCATTTTTCTTCAGAGAATTAAGCAGAGCGGAGTTGGTTTTGCACGGCTAGAAGCTTAGAAGAGTGATTGGTCACTAAAAGCTTTACTTTTCACAGGTTCGTGCTAGTTAGTGTTGGTTTGTAATAGTTGTTCTTCACTTCTTTTATTGCTTTTAAGCCAAGTTTGACTTAGTAAATGATGATTGGGGATTGAATTCCCGTATTTGCCTATTCTTTGATGCTATGAGTTTGTTATCT